>JAURVB010012505.1:0-108335 GCA_033002965.1 Piper betle | reverse complement strand
CGAATTTATTATAAGAATAATCGTTTGGAGGAGTATTAATGTAAATATCAATTAAAAATTCTCTTTCCTAGTAGCTTTAACTTATGATACAAGTGATAAACCCTAAAATTTACAAAATCATATGGCAATAGGCACGAGAAAAATGCCATCAGTGGGTGCTTGTACTGAAGATACGTTACTCGGCACTAAAACAAATGTATTACTAAAAGTTTGATGTTGAAAGGGGTGTAACAAATCTTTTGAGCGTAAAAAATGTTGACAAAAATTTTGTTAGAAAACACGGCCATATATATATATATATATATATATATATATATATATATATATATATATATATATATATATGCTGCACTGGGCTGCCATGTTCTGGTAGCGCATGCAACGTATTTTGTTTCGGCCCAAAATAAAATACCACTTTTTCCCCCACCCTCCCGTTTCTCTTCCACTGTCTGCCGCCCCTGCCGGATTGTGCCGCCTCCCCTCTGGATTTCCCCGCCCCCGGCCCCGCCCTGCCCCTCCCTCACCGCAGCCCACCCCCCACCCCTGTCCACAGATGCGGTCGCCCCCGTCCCCACCCACAGGCGCAACACCTCCCCTCGCCGCGGCCCCCGCCCCCGCGGGCAACGTGGCGACAATGTTGGCTAGCAAACGGCCGCCGGCGAGGTAGTCGGCGGTGGGTGGCGCGGCAATATAGAGGGGGGAAGAAATAGGGGAGGATAGTTTTGTAATAAAAATTTTACTCGAGTCAGGATCGAGTCAAATTTGTAGTACAAAAATAATTTTTTTAAAAAAATTATTTCATAATAAAAATTTGACTCAAGCTCGACTTGAATTAAGTTTTTATTATGAAATAAATTTTTAAAAAATAAAATACAATAAAATAATTTTACAAAATAAATATTACAAAATAAATTTAAAAAATAAAATAATTTCGTAATAAAAACGTGACTCCGTCCCGACTCGAGTCAATATTAGGAAATAAATTTAACAATAAAAAATAATAATTTCATAATGAAAACTTGCAACCCTCCGATCTGAGTCAAGTTTAATTTAAGTTTATTTTGGGATAAAATTTATTTTGTTATAAAAAATTGACTCAAGTCGGGATCGAGTCAAAAGTTTTATTACAAAATTATATTATTTTTTTTAAATTTATTTCGTAATATTAACTCTAGTCAAGATTGAGTCAAGTTTTTATTATAAAATTATTTTATTTTTTAAAAATTTATTTCATAATATTAACTTGAGTCGGGATACAGTCATGTTTTTTTATAAAATTATTTTATTTTTTTAAATTTATTTTATAATATTAACTTTAGTTCAGTCAAGTTTTTATTATGAAATTATTTTATTTTTTTAAATTCATTTTTTAATATAAATTTCACTCAATCCCTACTCAAGTCAAATTATTATTACAAAATTACCCTTCCCCTATTTCTTCCCCATTTGTTTTGTCGGGCCTTTGTAGTTTTTATTAAGAAATTATTTTATTTTTTTGTTAAATATATTTCGTAATATTGACTTAAGTCGAGACAGAGTCATGTTTTTATTACGAAATTATTTTATTTTTTTAAAATTTATTTTGTAAAATTATTTTATTTTATTTTATTTTTTAAAAATTTATTTCATAATAAAAACTTGACTCGAGTCTGGCTCGAGTCAAATTTTTATTACGAAATAAATTATTTTAAAAAGTTTATTTTGTAATAAAAATTTGACTCGATCCGAACTCGAGTAAAGTTTTTATTACTAAACTACCCTCCTATGTTTCTTCCTCCCCTCTGTATTGCCGCACCGCCCACTACCGCCGACCGTTCACTAACCAACACTCTCACCGCGTCACCCGGGGGGCTGAGGGTGGCGGCGAGGGGAGGGGCCACGCCTGCGGGTGGGGACGATGGGCGACCACGTTTGCGGGTAGGGGCGGGGGGGGGGAAGCGGGGGAAGGGCTGCCGTAGCAGAGGGCGGGGGCAATGGGGTACCACGGTTGCGGGCAGGGCCAGAGCCGAGGGCGGGACGGGGCTGGGAGGGTAGGGTGGGACCGAGGGGCGACAAAATCCGGTGGGGGGCGGACGGTGGAAGAGAAACGGGGAGGGGGGGAGCGGTATTTTATTTTGGGTCGTTGGATTTTGATCGAACGGCCCAAAATAAAATACATTGCATGCGCTGTTAAAACATGGCAGCGCAGTATAGCTATATATATATATATATATATATATATATATATATATATATATATATATTGTGTGTGTGTGTGTGAAGCTCCTCAACAACCATACTTCCTTGAGGCTATGTTCTTGGATGACGAAGAGAGAATTTTTTCCCTTTTCATGGGCAATTCTGACTCAAAATTGGAACACAAATATATATATGCTCTCTTCATCATGCAAGAACACAGCCTCAAGGAAGTGTGGTGGTTGAGGAGCCTCACTAGTACTACCACTTCTTCGTCTTCTCCTCTTCCACGCCTACTATGATCGCCACCGACTTTGGCACCTATCCCGCTAGATTTAGGAATCTAAATGGTCATTTGATTTTTGGAATTACAAATACATTCCAATTTAAGTATAAAATAAATATTGAAGAACATGCTTACTGTATAAGAAAAATAGTGAAAAACTATTTAATCAAACTTACTTTAAATATAAATAGTAGCAATAGAAGGTTCTACCTTAAACGATTTACCGAACATTATTTAGTTATGTTATATGTAACTACAAAACTCATTAATCAAATATTAGCCTTAATTGCCAATGTTAGTTTGATGAGTTTACATAATTTAGGTTATTTATTTACTTATAATCTAATTTATAATATTAGATTACCATAATTAGGATATTTGAACATTTTATATAATGTAAGTGAAAGTATTTTAAATAACTGTATTTTTTAACACATTTAGTATTGTTTGGTTTATGATAGATAAAGCGTTGAACATTTGACCATATATTAACTACTTAATCCACGAGAAAATAGTTAATACTTGGGTTTAGTGGAAACTTACAAAATTATTTAATGTCTTGGTTGTGGTAAAAGATATTAAAAAGCTAAATGGTTATAGTAAAAATTATCAGCCAAATTATGACCAAGCCATTTATAGCCTTATACAACAAGCCGAAAGTTGGCGCAACTAAAATGAGGTAAAAAATAGTTAAAAGATGATTGAAATATTGAAGAGGTTTCAAAAGTTGTGTTGAATTTTAAAGGGATAGAAAGCATATAAAGTTATTAAGTAGATAAATTAATAGAAAGGATGAAGCCGCAATTCACTTAAGGAAATGTTGTTGTGAAATTGTTTGATGATAGTGAAGATGGAAAATGCAAACGTATCCAAATTGATATATCAAATATGTAGAAAAAATATTGAAAAAAAATCAACACTTAAAAAGTACTTAAAATTAATGATACTATTGCCTTCGCGTTGGTTTTGGATGATAAAAAAATACGTATACATGTTTATTATTTAAACTTTCGTGTGATGGTTGTGAGAAGTTATTTCTAACTTGGAAAGGGAATTTAGGAGCGTTAAAAAACTGGGTTGGAAAGCCTAAACATGGAGGAAGAAGGGGCTTTCTTAGAGGGTTTTGAAGAAGGGAGCTTCACAGGAGAGCTTGCTTGAGACATCTTCGGAGATTTTCGGAGACCCCCTTGCCACACTGTCACATTATTGGCAAAGCTACAGTAATAACACATGCTCAATAATAACATTGTGTAGAATTTCTTATTATTATTAATTACAAGCAATGAAATGCAGTGAAAGAAACACATGCTCGTAGTCATAGTCATGGGGGGCTTTAATTTGAGGAATATGGTGGCTTAATGTTGGGAATATACACTCCAGCGAAAACAAGCCAGAAAATATTTCCCCTACTCAATGAAATTAATAGGAAACTCCGAAGATAAAAATGGATGGAAACTTTCCTCCCAATTTAGAGAAAGAAAACCAACCTACTCGATCAACTTTGATTAAAAAATCTCTTACAATCAAGTATCGAAATAAAATTTGAGAAAACTCTCCTAACCTAAATCAGATCAATAACAAGATCTGAAAGATACAATTCTTGAGAAATTGAGAAAATATCATACACCTCAAATGAAAAATGGATCAATCTCACACCCTGGATTACAACCACTTCAACTTGAGATTATGAAAAACTTCTCCAAACTCTCCCCTTGTGAGTGAAACCACTCACCATTATAAATGGAAAAACTCCACCCAAGACATGTAGAAAATTTTACCAAAGTGTGAAAAACTTCACCCCAATAAAAGTAGAAACTCTACCAAAATGTGGAAAACTCCACCCAAAAGAGTAACACTATTCCCAATTACAATCCACAGACAAAGGTAGAGAAAGAAAAGAAATTAACCACTGTTGATCTTGTCGAAGAACCCGAAGTCATAACTTCACCTCACAACAAACAATTTTACTTTCTTCTCCCACATGCACTACCAATAGTGACCCTGTCTAGATCTATAACCACTCAAGTCTCCCTAAAGGAGAACACTCCATGGAACTTCCCCAAAGGGAAAGCACACCGAACACATACCTCTAATCACATATTTATAGACTAAAAATATAAAAACCACTTGTAAGTGAAGAGCCAACTACAAACACTACTTCTTGAGCATTGGAATCCTCATTAATGAGTCTCTTCGCGTATTCCACAAACTCTCATCGAATTCATCGTACCTCGTAGTTTATCTTCATGTCTTCACGACTTTCAATTTCTCGTAGGAGGGAATATCTCAACACTTAATACACTATTAACAATTCAAGGGTGACTAACATTCTATTAACAATTTAAGGGTAAATTGTATCATAATCTCTATATTGATAATCTCTAAATTACCCATGGTTTGAGTATATTGTTTAAAAAATAAAATTTCGACCTAAATCTTATATATTCCCCGATTGGCCAATGTAAGGAGTAGTCGGCCGCATGGCAGCCAAATCTTACCACAACGGGGGCAACCGGCCCGATTGACTGCAGGGGTGGCCAGATTGCCGCCTCCCAATGGGTGGTCAATCGTGGTTAAATTAGACAGACTAAAGCTAAAGCGCAAATACTAAGTAAAATGCTCACCGAGGCCTCCAAATTACCGAGCAATAAATTACTTTCAATCATAAAAATGAATCCAATACCAGCACCTAAAATTAGACTAGGTTGTAAGCACGAAATAGGGCCCAAGGTACACGCATATAATTATAAGACAGCTAAGTAATAAGTTTATTAAGGGGAGACATAACAAGTAACATACAATGTTTCATCCACCACAATACTTGATATGACTTCCTATTCTGAAGGACATATTCTCAGTATTTAATTAGCAACAACCAGGGGGTAATGGACGATTGGGGCCAGGTGGTGGGTAGTCTTCTGGTTCCAAAACTTCATTGTTCTTGTTACTTATGGAACCTAGAGAATCTACTAACATCTGCAGTGACAACAAAAATTTGATCAACAAGAAATAAACCAAACACTTTTCTTTGTGAAATAGCTAACTTCAAAATTGCTTATGTTATATATTAATTATAGAAAAAGAAGCATAGAGAGAGAGAGAGATCAACCTTACGAACAGGTTATGAGTTGCGAGCATAGGCAAAGATACACAAGAAATTAAAACAAACGCTTGGTGTAATATCTATCTTAAATTGCTCATGTTCTAAATGCGTCAAGTGTTGAAAAAAGGCATAGAGAGTGAGAGATCAACCTTACGATCACGGTGTGAGTTGCGTGCAAAGGCAAAGATAGAGGGTTGGACAATAAGAAGAAACACTAAGGCACAAAGAAACTGCTGCATGGCCTTTGACATCCTCAAATTTCAAGCTCTTCTTTTAATCTTTAAATTGTACTCTGTGGGAGAAAAGCATGCGCAATTTATAGGGTCATTGGAGTAAATGTGATTTTCCAATTTGTGCCATTGAATGTGGATGCAAATATCGAAGAGTTACAAGTGGCTTCTGGAAGGTGCTTCTCCTCCAAGATCCACAATCAGTTCCTTGTCCTTGGAAGGCTTGGTACCCTGCTTTGCTGGTGCCATCTTGAAGGGGTTCTTCTTGGAAAAGAGGAGATGAAGAGCAGCAACAAGAGGGATGGGAGAAGGGCTGCAACTTCAGCAACCAAAGAAGGAGAAGAAGAAGGAGAAGAGGGGGAAGAGGGACGCCCTTGGCGTCTTGGGCATCAAGGAAGGAGAGAAGGATGGAGCAATCTCCAAAAGGGGGATTTGATTTTCAAAAGCCAAAAGTTGTTACACAATTCTGTTACAGCCCCTTTTATAGAGGCATCTTCCCTAGTGAAATGACCTAAACGCCCCTACCCAATTACCCCTACTAACACCCTACTCATCTACTAACAATATTCATAACAATTCCCTCCCCATGAAACACAACCTTGCCCTCAAGGTTGGAATTACAACAAATTACAGACATCAACTTTCCATTTGTGTTGCAGCTGGGAGAGATGTATGGACATGAACACCCGCAACTACCGAAGCTTTCAATTGTGATATGTGGAAGACATTGTGTATTTGAGAATCTGCTGGTAGCTGCAACTCATAAGCAACTTGACCAATGCGCTTGATGATTGGAAAAGGACCATAAAAGCGAGCTGCTAGTTTGTTTGATCGCTTGGTTCTCAAGGAATTTTGTCGGTATGGCTGGAGTTTCAAATACACCTGCTGCCCTACTTGGAACTCAGCATCACGGCGCCGGAGATCATGGTAATGTTTCATCCTCAGCTGTGCCGCCGCTAAATTGCCCTTCAATTCCCTCAACAACTGATCTCTAGACCTCAGCACCTCATCAACCTCTGCTGTCTTAGCTGTTCCAGGGATGTATGACAAAAGGGTGGGTGGCTGCATATTGTACACGGCTTCGAAAGGACTCATTCGGATTGCAGATTGGAAGCTGGTATTGTAACAAAACTCAGTCCATGGCAGCCATTTAACCCAAGTATGAGGTCTATCTGCTGTAAAACATCTCAAATATTGCTCCAACACCCTGTTTATTGCTTCGGTTTGGCCATCGGTTTGAGGGTGATAGGCGGAGCTGTAGTTGAAGGCGACTCCTTGTAAGCTGAAAAGTTCCTTCCAAAAAGCACTAGTGAAGGTTGGATCCCTGTCACATACAATCGAAGCCGGCATTCCATGCAATTTGAAAATTTCATCAAAGAACAACTTGGCAATAGATTGAGCCGAAAAAGGATGAGCAATAGGAAGGAAATGGCTGTACTTGGAAAGCCTGTCAACCACCACAAAAATGCCGTCTTTTGCATGACTCTTGGGCAATCCACTAACGAAGTCCATGCTAATGGAAGTCCATATTTGTTGGGGTATAGGAAGTGGTTGTAATAATCCAGCTGGTGCTAACGTGGAGCTCTTAAACTTTTGACAAATGTCACAATTCTGCAAATAGCTCATCACGTCCTTGTGCATCCGAGACCAAAAGAAAACCGCTCTAAGTCGCTTCAAGGTCTTTTGAATCCCCTCATGAGTACCATCATGAAACTCTTTCAGAATGATGGGTATAACATCCATTTGGGAAGTCAAGTAAATCCGGTGTTTGTAAAATAAGATGTCGTCCCTCACTTCCCACCTTGAGGACAGCTTATTGTCAGCACATTGCTGTTTCAACTTCAACAAATGCTCATTGGTAGTATAGGCCTGTTTTATCACCTCTAACCAACTGGGCAAAGCCACTGAGAGTGCTGCACAAGAGGGCGTACCTATTTGCTTGGACACATTACCGACGGTTTCCAGCAAGTCGCCTTCCTGCTGTCTTGACAAAGCATCAGCAACTCTATTTTCTTTCCCGGGTTTGTATTCGATGACAAAGTCGTATCCTAACAACTTCACCAACCATTTCTGTTGTGCCATGGTATGAATCTGCTGATCCCATAAAAACTTGAGGCTGGAATGATCTGTCCGGACCACAAATGATCGACCCAACAAGTAGTGACGCCACTTTTGGACAGCCAACACTAAAGCCATCATCTCCCTTTCATAAGTTGACAGCAATAAATTTCTCCCATTCAATTTCTTACTGAAAAATGCAATAGGCTGGTTTTGTTGCATCAAAACAGCCCCTATTCCCATCCCACTTGCGTCACACTCAATCACAAAGGGTATATCAAAGTTTGGTAACACCAGCACCGGAGCCTTTGTGAGAGCTTGTTTCAGGTCATGGAAGGCTTGTTCCGCTAGAAGGTCCCAATGATAAGCATCCTTTTTCAGTAAATCCGACAATGGAGCTGCTAGAGTGCCAAATCCCTTGATAAACTTTCTATAATACCCGGCCAATCCCAAAAAGCTCTTATACTCTTAACTGATCTCGGCGTCGGCCAATTCACAATAGCCTCTATTTTTTCCTTGTCTACTCCAACACCTTCGGATGAGATAACATGTCCCAAGTACTGAATTTGACGCAACCCAAAAGAACATTTTTCCTTCTTAGCATACAACTCATGTCTAAGCAATTCAGCTAGCGTCAACTCAAGATGGTATAGATGTTCATCCCAACACTTGCTGTAGATAAGAATATCATCAAAGAAAACTAATATAAATTTTCTGAGATATGGAGCAAATACCTCATTCATCAAAGCTTGGAAGGTGGAAGGGGCATTGGATAATCCAAACGGCATAACCTTGAACTCATAATGCCCATGGTGTGTCCGGAAAGCTGTTTTGTGGACATCCTCTCCATGCATTCTTATTTGGTGATAACCTGACCTCAAATCCAGCTTAGAAAAATAGGTAGTACCATGTAATTCATCCAAGAGTTCATCAATGTTGGGAATGGGAAATTTATCCTTTATCGTTGCCTTGTTGAGAGCTCTATAATCAACACACATCCTCCAACTTCCATCTTTCTTCTTGACTAGCAACACCGGAGCTGAATAGGGACTTGATGTAGGCTGAATTACTCCATCCTCCAGTAATTGCTTCACTTGTCTCTCAATTTCATTTTTCTGGAAGTAAGGATACCGATACGGTCTCACTGCTACCGGCATTGTTCCCTCCTTGAGGTTCACATGGTGGTCATGAGGGCGTGTAGGTGGCAGCCCCTTGGGTACAGAAAACACTTTCTCAAACCTTAGCAATAGCTGATCCAATCCATCTTGCTGTTGAGCTGTTAAAGTAGTTTCCGGTAGACCCAAACCCCTGCTGTTCACCACTTGCAAATTCATCAATAACCCCTGTTTTCTTTGTTTGAAAGATTGTGAAATACGCTTCTTATCACACAATTGATCCGGAGGAGTGATCTGCCCTCTTAACTCCACTGTTTTATCTTTATCTTTGAAGGACATCGTGAGGGATTCAAAGTCCCATAAGATTGGCCCCAACGTCTTCAACCATTGGATACCCAAAACGATGTCAATCTCTTCGAGCTGAAGTATGAAAAATTCCGAAGTTGTAGCATATCCTGGAAATTCGATCTTGATAGCTGAACACCTTCCCCCACAACTCATTCGGTCGCCATTGGCAATCTGAACTTTGGGTCCATTGCTGGTTTCCTTTGGCAACTTCAATTTCTGAACCAGCTTTGCATTCACAAAATTGTGGGAGCTACCCGAATCAATCAGAATTGTCACTTGGTGTCCACCCACTCTTCCGATAACCCTCATGGTGTTTGAGGTAATGATTCCCGTCAAAGCATTCAAGGAGATGGCTGGAGTAAGGGAGTCATCTTCCGGGTCACTATCATCATCCTCCGACATTTCCTCCTCCCTTTCCACTTCAATGACAAATAACCTTTTACACTTGTGTCCGGGTACAAATTTCTCGTCACACCTGAAACACAATCCAGCCTCCTTTCTCTCTTGCAATTGCTTGATGCTGAATTTCCGTCCATGAGGATTCTCCTTGAGTTGCTGCTGCTCTGCTGCTACCCCAACATCAGCCTTGACCGACCCAAAACTTCCTCCCTTGCTAGACGTTCCAGCTGCATATTGATATCCCCTGTTCAATGCTCTCCCAATTGTTGCTGATTTCTGATTTACATGGGTCTCCAAATGTCTAGCCAACCCTTGAGCGTCCAATAAGGTGTCCGGCTTCCTAGCTTTCACCTCCATCCTCAATTGGGGCTTGAGACCACAAGTATAGCTGCTGATCCTCTGCTTTTCAGTCATGCTTCCAGCTCTAGTGGCCAATCGGTTAAATTGAACGGTGTACTCTTGAACTGTTGTGTCCTGTTTTAACCGAGTAAGGTCGCCATAAAAATCCTCATACTCCGAGGGACCGAACTGAAGATTCATGGCTTCCTTCAATTCAGGCCAGCTAGGAATTCCATGATGTTCTTGCAACATATCATACCAAATTTGTGCATCATCCTCCAAATGAAAGCTGGCCAACTCAACTTGCAATCTCTCTTGGACGTGGTGCAGCTTGAAGAATTTTTCTGCCCTGCTGAACCATGAGATTGGGTCCTTGGTTCCATCAAACTTTGGGAAGCTAATCTTGGAGCCTTTCAAGAAATCTTCATTTAGGTCATCATAGGCATCAATATCCCTGCAATTTTGGGCAGCACCTTCCTGGAAATTTCGTCGAACAGGTGCTCTTCCTCTCCTGCCCATAGCAAATTGCGTCCTTCCTCCTTGCAACCACCCCTCTTCCAGCTGTTCTTGGTGGTCCAAACCATGCAATCCATCATTACCAGGTCGCCTACCCTGTAACAAGTCATCACCAGATCGCCTACCCTGCATTCCATCCTCACAAGGTCGCCTTCCCAGCAACCCATCTTCACAAGGTCGCCCCATACCTGCTGTAATAGGTTGTGCTCCTGGCTGATGATCAACCATTCCCTGCAACAGCCCCTCAGGGTGACGCCCCCTCTCACTTGATGACAACAACACCCCATGGGGACGTCCAGCATGAGATTCCAGCCCCTCTTGAGGGCGTCCAACTTGGGATTCCAGCAATGGATCTTCCCTCTCCATACCCATTGCAGGAACCCTCCCCTGAATTGTCCCAATCCCTTCTCTATTTCCCAAACCATCATTTCTTGATTGCAGTAATAAATCAAATTTTGATGACATATTGGTAATGGCAGCAATCAATTGATCTTGAACCTTCCTAATCTGGGATAATTCATCAAGATGGGATGAAGAAGACATACCTCCCTCGACCTGCTCTGATACCAATCTGGAAGGTGCTTCTCCTCCAAGATCCACAATCAGTTCCTTGTCCTTGGAAGGCTTGGTACCCTGCTTTGCTGGTGCCATCTTGAAGGGGTTCTTCTTGGAAAAGAGGAGATGAAGAGCAGCAACAAGAGGGATGGGAGAAGGGCTGCAACTTCAGCAACCAAAGAAGGAGAAGAAGAAGGAGAAGAGGGGGAAGAGGGACGCCCTTGGCGTCTTGGGCATCAAGGAAGGAGAGAAGGATGGAGCAATCTCCAAAAGGGGGATTTGATTTTCAAAAGCCAAAAGTTGTTACACAATTCTGTTACAGCCCCTTTTATAGAGGCATCTTCCCTAGTGAAATGACCTAAACGCCCCTACCCAATTACCCCTACTAACACCCTACTCATCTACTAACAATATTCATAACAGCTTCGCATTTTGTGTTGATGCACTTAAGGTGGTCTCAATGTTTTATTCTAGGAGATTAAGATTAAAGAAGAATGTTGAAGTTGTTAATCAGGCCAACTTGGAGGGGTTCTTCAAGGGGTCTCAAATTAAGGTCTTCTCTTTGGGATTTTAAATTAAGGTGGAGGAGCTTGGAAGTCTATTAAAGAGGTTTCAGTCAGACCCTATTTTGCGTGCCTCACTTTTGTCACCACCATGAATTTATATAGAACTCTAACTCATCAACCACAGTAACCTCGTTCGATTTTTGTTTGACAAAATATGAGGCTGGCGTGTAGGGAAAATAGATTGTCTACTGAACTTGGTTTACATAGACTCAAACTCATCAACCAAATCAACCATGGTTTTCAATTGTTGATATTAGTTTAGGTTTTGTTATATGGAGGTGATTGGATTCATCATCTTGTATTATACGTTTGAATAATAGATTGTCTGGTTTGTGGCCATGTGTAGTATCTTAGGCCCTTTAGGCCCCCAACTAAACTCTCATACCATTGTCGAGCCCTTTAGCCCCCCAACTAGGCTCTCTTTTAGGCCCCCAACTAGTCTCTATAACACCGTCACTGTTGGGCCCTTTAGACCACTAAAAAGGACTTATAATAAGTGTCACATGCCTCTCTTAATTCAAAAATTAACCATAGTAATAAGGTTTTCTCATTAGCTAATATAAAATGCATCAACATCATCAACAACTAATGTGGGATAAACCCAGCATAGTAACCCAATTGTGGTGATACACGGTAACCTTTTGTGTGAAGTCTCTTGTTCTGTTTTCTACTATTTGCACAAGATCCTACTTGCTAGTTGTTTATTTAGTGCTAATACACAAGTGTTCCAACATTTGCACACTTATACTTTATTGACTATTTTTTCCCAAAATTAATGTTTTTTAGCTGTGGAGCGCATGACCGAAGTCAGTTGAAGGTCGAAATTCACTTCTTTCTTGACTTCCCGTCTGTGCTTCGGTTGCCAATGTCCTAACCGAACCTACCTAAAGTCCCAACGACTTCAACTCTACAAAAGCCTTTTGAGATGATTTTGGCCTAAGTTGGTTGTTTTTTTCTTACTCAACCTTAGAAAGTTTATAGCATTGACACATTAAAACGAGGTTCAACAAGTCCCATGCGTCTAACCAATATCGGTGTGATGTGTATGAGTCAGCTTGTTGGGTCTCAGTGCAACAGCGCTGGCCTGGTGTCGTTGCACCCAGAATTTTTCCATTCTCTATAAAAACCGACTCCTTCATTCCTCATTTCACCCTTTTCTCTACTCCCTTTGACTTTCATCCTTCTTCCTCTCCTCCCAACTTACTCCAACACTCTCCTAACCCTCTTTTCATCCTCCCAAGCTCCTAGGAGTGGTAACTTTCGTGGTAGAAAGCCCCCAAGGACCTCTTCTAGCTCCCTTTAATGTAAAGACTCTCTCCTTTCCTCTTCACATTTGTTGATTTGTGTGCATGTCGGTTTTTTGTGGTTGATTTTTTGTCATGATTTTTCTTTTGTAGATTTATCTCTTGGGAACAGTTTAAACATTTTTTGAGCTTAATTAGTTTTGAAATGAAAAATTTATGATGCTTTTACCTTAAAATGTTTGATTCATTCACATCTATGGTAGATTTGGCATATCTCCTGTTGTATTTTATTTGTGCTTGATTATTTTTGCATATGATACTTGACATGTAGATTGACAAGTTCTGTGCATATGGTTTTGCATCATATGCTCTTTTGATGCTTTTATGGGGTGCAAAATTTAGAGAAAGTTGGGAGCTTTCCTGTTTTCAATGACATAGCTGCCCATGTTACCATTTGTTCCACCGTGGTACTGTTGATATCTGGATCAAAGCTGTTGCACATATGTCGGGTTTCATGTTGGCTAGGTCCTACTAAAACATGAAGCCTAAATGGACATCTTTATGGTAACAACTAATCTTGGACTATGCATGTTGCAATGTACACTATTGTGTTGTTACTAATCACGGACTATGCATGTTTTGATGTGAACTATTGTGTTGTTACTGTGACAGAGTTTGACATTAGGGTTATTTTTCTAAAATGTGTAAAAATCATGTAATAATCTATTGAATGTATACTTAAAGACACTAAAATTTGGGCAATTTGGGTGTCAATTAGATAGCTAATAAAATTTGTTAATTTGAGTTGGGGAATGCAGGGTCAAACCATAATTCTTGATCTCGTGTTTAGAAATCCTAAAGCATAGTCAAATGGCAGTAAAATTTCTTGAAAGTTTACCAAGACCTTAGGTTGTATGCCCATCATATTAACAATAAATGTTAGAGCATTTTGAAGGAAGCTTCAAGGGAGAGCTTGCTTGAGACATCTTGGGGGATTTTCCCAACCCCTCCTCTCCACACTATGCCGCCTTATTGGGAAAGCTACATAACTTGTCATTGTTTAAAAATAACAATTCGAAAGTTCAGGGAAACATATTCCCAATAATAACTTGCTTTTAATATTACATGTAGATTTTCATTTTTTTTTGTTAATTATAAACAATAAATTGCAGTGAAAGATGTTGGATTTTGGACATAAATAGATACATGTATTTGTAATTGTATCATATGGTGTTATTTTAAATTCAATTGATCTATTAAAGTTAAGTTTAATGGGCCATTAATATAAGTATGGATTCATATGTGTAGATATAATTTTTGTAATTTATCTTTTATGATGAATTGAAATTATAGAAAATAAGTTATAAATGGGGGTTATGGTCCCCAAATTTGTAAGTAATTTTTCGTTCGGGCATCCCATCATTTAGAAACTTTGATCTTGAAGAACTGGTGCTAAATTTTGAAGATCAAAACCTTGAAGAATCATTTTGCTTTTATGGATTCAAGTATGCTTCCACTATCAAATTTTATTTCTTAATGATTTAATCTGAAAAGATTAAGGTTTTATAGTGATGGTTTTATCATCTGTATAATTTGGTTAAAATTAAAGTTATAAACACAAGTAGTATCCGAAGAACTTCATATTAGATCATTGAGGATTAATTAATAAACTCTTATTGGAACTGTCTACTTCCATATCACATCTAGATTTAATGATTCAGGATCCCAAAATAATACTATGTTTTAAGAGGGAATAAATTGATATGGTTTTCAACCTATTTGGAGTTTTCCAAAATTCAGTACTAGTTATTGTCATTTTCACAAATCAGATTAAAGGAAAATACAAGAAATTCTTATATGGGATATTTATTTTTAAATCAAGGTCCTCTTTTGGTAAAATATCAAATAAGGAAAATAAAGTTACAAAAAGTTATAATTTTCAGAAATTTTTAAATAAATATACTTTTATAACATTTTTCAGTTTTATGTTATTTATATTTGGGATTATTAAATTTAAACTATGGTTCAATTATAATTAATATTTTAGAATTTATTAATGATTACAATATGCTACCAAAGTAGCTTCTTTTGTGGAAATTAATTTATTTTTAATATCAAGACAGTTGTAGATATTTGATTCATGTGAATATTAATCGGCCCAAAGGAAAGTTAATATTTGATAGAATTATATATTCATTTATGTTAATAAATATAGGATAATTATCAAGATTCCATGTGAATAATAAATTGGCTCAAAGGATGGGTTATTATTTGACAGAGTTTATTGTCTATATTTGATTATTACACCAAGAGACCACTTATAATTAATATTTCTATCGAAGACTAAATATTAATGTTGTGCTAGGTATCTGTAGATGAGATTAACTATTGTTTGAATTATTAATCTTATTATGTGCATGTTATTTTTGTTCTATTTTTAGTTAATTAATCTACTTTTATGATTTCTGCCAACATCAATTCAGTTTCAATGCTTAAATATAATTTTAAGGATTGGAAAGAGAGCGTGATGATCGTTCTCGGGTGCATGGATCTTGACCTTGCATTAAGGACTGAACAACTTGCTTCTCTTACGAACAAAAGTTCCATTGAGGAAAAACCGGACATTAAGAAGTGGGAACATTCAAATCGCATGAGCCTTATGATCATGAAGCGTGGAATTCTAGAGACCTTCAGGGGCGATGTGTTTGAGAAGGTTACTACACCCACTGAGTTTCTTAAAGAAATTGAAAAGTGTTTTGTAAAAAACAATAAGGCTGAAACAAGTACACTTTTATCAAATTTGATTTCAATGAAGTCTAAAGGCAAAACAAGCATAAGAGAGTACATCTTAGAGATGTCAAATATTGCTTCAAAACTAAAAGCATTGAAGTTGGAGCTATCGGAGGATTAGTTCGTGCATTTAGTTTTAATTTCTCTTTTGGCACAATTTAGTCAATTCAAGGTCAGTTATAACTGCCAAAGGGACAAATAGACTCTTAATGAGCTCATTTCTTATTTTGTCCAAGAAAAGAAATGTTGAAGCAAGAACAGGCTAAAAGTGCTCACTTGGCTAGTACCTATCAGGAAAAAAATACGAAAAGAAAGAGGGCTAAGGAAGCTGATAATGGTTCTCACAAGCTACAGCAAAAGAAAGAAAATTAGGCTTCTTGCTATTTCTTTTGTGGTAAACCTTGACATATGAAGAAGGAATGCACTAAGTATCACGCTTGGCGTGTAAAGAAAGGTCCATTTCTTAATTTTGTTTCTTCTGAGGTTAATTTAGCTTAAATGCCAATACACACTTGTGGTTAGATTCAGGTGCTACTACTCATATAAGTGTGTCAATGCAGGGTTATTGTCTGAGCTGCCAAAAGCTAAATGATGCTTAAAGATTCATCTATGTGGGTGATGGCAAATCAATTGTAGTTGAAGTAATAGGGACTTTTAGATTATTATTGAAGACGTGATATTATTTGGATTTGAAAGAGACATATGTAGTATCGTCTTGTAGACGAAATTTGGTTTCTATTTCTATGTTGGACAAATTGTGTTACTCTTCTTCATTTAGAAATAATAAGTTTAGTCTTTTTCTAAATTCAAATATTGTGGGTATAGGTTTCTTATCTTTTTATGATAATCTATTTTTACTTGATAGAATTACATCTTTTAATGAAACTTTGCATGTAGGTTTACATGGTAAGAAAAGAAAATTAACCAATGAGAAATCTGCTTTACTTGTGGCACAAGCGTTTAAGACACATTTCTAAACAAAGAATTAAATGACTTATGTTAGATGAAATTTTTGATTCTCTTAATTTAACATATTTTCAAGTCTTTGCTGAGTGCATGAAGGGGAAAAATAAATATAAAGAGATTAGGTGTCAATAGATCTGTAAGAGTCTTGGAACTAATATATACGAACATTTGTAGGCAATTTCCTACAGCTTCTTAGAATGGTCAATAATATTTTATTACGTTTATAGATGATTATTCTCATTATGGTTACCTTTATGGAATCTACATTAGTATAGATGAAGTCTTAAGATCATTGGTATCATGTTTAAGGCATATAAGGCTGAAGTTGAGAACCAACTTGACAAAACTATTAACACTATCAGATCTAACCCTGAAGGTGAATATTATGGTAGATATGATGGATCAAGTGTACAACATCCAAGACTATTTTCCAAATTCTTAGAAGAGTATGGAATCGTCCCACAGTACACAATGCCAGGTACTCCTAACATGACGAGGGAGAGGGGGGAGCTTGTTGCTTTGAAGAAAATTGAAGAAGAAAAGAAGACCCAAGAAGAAAGAAGCGGGAAAAGGAAGAAGGGAGGAGCCCCTCTCCAGAGATCCATCTCCGATGATCCCCAAGACCACTAGCATTGAGCTTGAAGTGCCTCCGACACAACACAACCAAAAGCCACTACCGGAGAAGCCTGTCGTCGCCGTAAAAGCTTTGAGAAGTTGATGGTCAGAGTTTTGACACACCATCAAGCCGCCATCTTTCTTGCCTCCATCCAGCCAGTCCAAGCCGTCTCCAACCACGCTGCTGCTTCCAATAGCCTCCCATCATCACTAACTGTGTACCCAACTTGCAAGCTGCCATTAGAAAATCTAGAATCGGCCGGGAAACCATTGACAATCCGCCCACTGGAGCAGCAACGAGCAGAAACCTGAAAACACGTCCTCAAGCTTGGTTACCCCATCCAGCAAGCAGAGGCCGATTTTGGCCTCTCCACCATATCAAATGTATTTCTCTCATGCCCATCAACAAAACCCAACCATGATCTTGTTGGGGTCCCTCATCATACGATGAATGTGATAAGACATGCAACTACATGGGGAATCGTAAAGACATGGAGTTATTCCAAGAAGTATGAGGAATTCGACAAAAATTGTTGAAGACAATGAGTATTTAGTATTTGGCTCTTGGTATCTACGAGGCTGGGTTTTTTTTCCTATATATATATATATATATATATATAGTTGTATTGTGAGTGAAATAGAACTAAAGAGAGTACAACTGAAGAGTGTATTCCTAATTAGAATGTGTTTCAATTAGAGGTTGATTGTATTCCTAATTGGAGTGCACTCAGTTAGAGGTTAGTGTTCTCAATTGGATGTGTATCCCAATTGGAGTAATTTGATGTATTGGCTTTGCCCAAAGTGCGTGTACCCATTATTTAATTATAGTGGATAGTTTGTGGTTTCCCTTATGTTTTAAGGTTCTCCATTAAATTATTATGTATTTATTGACTCTAGTTCATTACTTATCAAAGAAAATCAAGGAGTTTAGGGTTTGTGTGTTACAATCCCAACAAGTGGTATCAGAGTTAAGTTCGAGCCGGGTTTGCCTACACAGATTGTTATTGTTTCCTTCATGGGTTCCACCTGATGATTTGAAAAGTAGTTTGCCAAATGGGTGCAATTTGATATAAGGGGAGTGTGTTAGACGATGATGGTTTTGGGCCACGCCCGATGTGTGAAGGGGAGTTGTTGGGTTTGTCCCATATTGGTCGTAGAGGTTGTTTGTGACTTGTATATATACTAATGAGAAAGCCTTATTCCTTGAGCTAGCTTTTGGATTAAGAGAGGTCCTTTGGTTGTTTAATGTCCCTTTTTGGAGCCCGAAAGGTCCAATAGTGGTTTCAGAGCTTAGGTGGGGGCCCAAAGGGCCAAACAAGTGGTATAAGAGCAGGTTCATCCACCTGTGGAGGTTCATGAAAAAGATTAAACTTCTTGTTTGCTTTCGACAAGATGGTCGAGAAGAGTACAACCAAATTTATACTTCCTAAATTTGATGGAAGTAATTTTCCTATGTGGAAGGTGAAGATCCATGCCATATTGGTGAAAGATGGTTGTGATGTTGCTCTTAAAGGCAAGGTTCAGAAACCAAAAGATATGACAAATGCACAATTTATTGAAAAAGATGAGATTGCTAAGGCTGATATTTTATTGGCCTTGGAGGTTCCTTCCGACGGTCATGGGTTTCACAGGCGGGCATGAGGGACCCCAACAAGATCATGGCGCACTTGAGGCCATGGATTTGACGAAGATGTAGAAGTTGTTCCATAGCAGGGACTCAGCCTGCCATGCCTTCTCCGTATTCATCACTCTTCCGTTGCTCTTCACATGCCCCATTTCTTGCTGATATCAATATACCTTTCTAAGCTTTTGTGGATAGAATGAAGGAGCTAGATGAATTGTCTTTATATACATAACTGTTCCCAGTTAGAGAGGTTTGGCTCCTTAAAATTCAGGAAAGTAATGACTTTTCATTAGGATGCCTATTTTTAATTTTAATTAGAAATAGACAACCTATCCGTAAGCGTTCTAGATACCAGGACATCATGAAGTGACCTAATTGGCTCATTTATAATTAGATGATTACATTGATTAATCCTCTGCTCAATCGTCCAAAATAATCATTCTAACGTCATATGTGATTAGTTGTGCAAATAGGTGACACGAGTAAAAATTTGCCCTAGATTCGAGGACCACATTGTCATTTTGTTTGGAGAAGTCTTATGATATTGTTAAGTGTGATATTATTCTATATTATTTGCCCCGGAACTCTCTCTCTCTCTCAAGTCTTCTGATCTTCTTCTCTCCAGAAATCTCTGATTTCTCTCCATAAATCTTTCATCCTCTCTCAAAGACAGCGAGCTTGTGAATACTTTGTACATAAGTGTGGCATGAGGTTTGAGTTCTAAATGTTTGTAAGATATGAGTGTTTGGGTGTAAAAGCTAAAATCTTGTAAAGGTTTGCCACATAATAAAAGTAAGCTTAATTTCTTGAACCCGTTCCTTCTTGAAACTATATTACTGTTCTTTTTTAAGAACCATATGCCTTAAATCCTGCTTAAATATCATATCATCTTTTTTTATAATATTTATCTGTTTATGTTTATTTGTTCTTATATTTGTTATCTACAAGTTTGTGTTTATATAATATATAATATTTATCTTTTTATGTTTATTTGGTCTTATGTTTATTATCTATAACTTTGTGCTTGTGTTAAAAATATATTATTAAAGGAAGTAATTATATACAAATTAAGGTGCAGTGAACAGTAAAATACTATTAAATTAAGTTTGTGTTTGTATCATAGAATCTTGTCAACAGCTTCAATATAATCCCAATAGTTATATTCATTAGGAAGACCATGAGGGAGAATAATATCAGATATTTTTCTCATAGCATTAGGATTGCCATATTCACTCATACTAATAACCTTCTTAATAATTATTTCGCTATAAATGATAGATGTTTCGAACTAATCTGGATAGAGCGTTTGATGAGCTAACAAGTTTCCTTGAAACTTATGAGTGATTTCACAGGAATGAGTATCTTGAAGAATGAGTTCAAAATAATATCTGGTTTTTCTAGCTTGAACTTGCGAGAAGCTACTTGTGTAGCCAAGAGAGTTGGATCTTCCTATTGCAAAGCTTTAGGAGAATAATCCAGAAAACATATATACATAGTGTTTGGTTTTTGAATATAAGGACTTAAGTTTCTATAAGAAGATTTAGAAGCAGAAGGTTTTGCTTCATCTTGATCAAAGTCTTTTCCATAACGAGGATAATTTTTGTACATCGGAGGAAGGATTAACTTCCCTTTACCATGACTTGTCAATATACCCCTGCAAAAATTCTCGAGTGAGAAAATCAGTAAAGAGTTAGTATTGCCTTTAATAAATTCAATATCAAAATAAAAAATAGCGAGCAAAGCTTGCCATCTGTGTAAATATATGTTTAGAGGCTAAATTTTTCATATCTTTTTCTAATATATTTTTAGCAGCTTTACTAGTCAATGCGTAATAGAAATTTTTGATTTAAAAGGTCATCTTGAAATTTTAAGACACAGTTAACTATATTTAACATCTCTTTCTTAATAGTAGAGTACTTAATTTAAGTAGGATTCTATAATCCACAATTATATTTAATAATAACAGGTTTATTAGATATTATTTGTTTAAGTACACCCCCATATCAAAGATCACATGCATCAGTTTCAACAATTTTTAAAGATGTGGGATTAGCTAAAGATAAACAAGGAAGATATTTTACTTCATTTTTTAATATTTTGGACCACTTTAGTATGAGCAATAGTCCAGGGTGGAGGATTCTTTTTTAATCTTTCCCATAATAATTTACAGTCTTTTGCTAATTCTTCATAAAAATCTAAAACATAATTTAAATTGCCTAAAAATCTTTGCAATTGATTTTATCAAGTAATTCATTTGGAAATTTTGAAGAAAATTCGTTTACTCTTTGGATAGGTTTTATATATCCTTTCTCTATATCATGACCTAGATATCTTATATTTGATTTCACTAGGACCATTATCTTTTTGGATAAAACTATTCCATTAGTTTTTGCAATTTTATAAAATTGATTTAAGTGTTTAAAATGCTGATCTAAAGAATTAGAATAAATAAGAACATTGTCAATAAACAATTATATAATCCATACAAGGATTAAAGATATGATTCATTATTTTCTGAAATTCAGAAGGAGCATTTTTAAGGCCAAATGACATAACATTCCATTCATATTTACCACAATGAACATTAAATGATGTTTTATATCTATCTTTTTCTTTTATTTGGATTTGCTAAAATCTAGATTTCATATCAAATTAATACATATCTGGGCATTATATAATCTTTTTAATAAATCTTTTTTATTAGGTATAGCATATCTAATCCATTTTAATACCTTATTTAAAGGTTTATAATTAATAACAAACCTTGGAGCACCTCTTTCTATTTCTGATGCTTTGTATACATAGAATGCAAAACATGACCAAGGTGATTTACTAGGTCTAACCAATTTATTGTCTAGTAAAGTTGTCATTTCTTGTTGACAATATTGTATCAATTCTTTACTCATTTGCATTGATCTAGCCTTTGTTGGTATTTGGGATTCATGAAAGGTCTCTTTATAAGGAAGAGTAACTTCATGCCTTTGTCTATCCCAAAATGCACTAGGAAGTTCACTACAAAGATCATTTTCAAATAAAGTTTTAATTTGTTTTATTTTCTCTTGAATTTCTACAGATTCTAGCTTCTTTTCAAGAGTTGAACTTCTAACTTCATCTTTTAGAAAATTTATTTGTTTACTTTTTGAAATGATTTTTCTTTTAGATTTGAGATTAATATTTTCTTTGTAGGGAATTCAAGCTTAAAAGTAATCTCCTTACCTTTAAACCTAGTATAAATTCCAACATCATCTATAGTGAAAGGTTTAATGATTGCGATAAAAGGATTGCCTAAGATTACTTCGTTCCAGAATCTTTAACTAAAATAAATGTTAAATATAACATATATCATTGATACATACTACTACATGTGGTAATTCATATTTAATCTTTAATCTTTGATCATTAACTGTAGATAAGGCTTGTTTAGTTTTCTTATAATATCTGGTAGGAATTAATCCTTCTCGTATTATATTTCTATCAACTCCTGTATCTACTAAAGCCAATGTCTCAAGTGTAAATTCTTTGCCTAGAATTATTTTGATCCTTAATACTTAAATTGTTTAGTTTTCATGAAGAAGTGATTATTGTGTTGTAATCATATTAATACTTAAATTAGATTCAAAAGTATTTTCCTCATATTCTGATTCATCTATTTCTAAAGCATCATATTCTGATATATCAATTAATTCTTCAAGTAAAGAATATAAGCCATCTCTTTCTTCATCATGATATTTAATTCTTCAAGTAAAGAATATAAGCCATCTCTTTCTTCATCATGATATTTAATTCTTTAATTTTCTTTTGTAATTTACATTGACTTCTTGTATGTCCAGATTGTCCACAATCCCAACATACAATAGGTTTTGATCCACTGGGTTTAGTGGATTTTCTTTAAGATCTTTTAATTACTTTTTTACCTTTATATTTAGTTTTCTTTTTTACCATAGGCTTATTTCTTCTTCTAATAAAAGGTTTTTTATTTATATTTTTAGTTTTAGGAGGATAGAATGGAGAAATTTCTGTATCGAGTTGCTTACAAAATTCTCCCACCCGCCCGCGAGCGGCTATAAAATGCCCACGGTCCCCCTGGACACCCCCTGCCACCCACCCCTTGACCCAAGCCGCCGCCTCTACCGTACACCCCCTGCAACCCCCCTCACCCCACCAACCCCCCACCACCGCAGACCCTCCCCCTATAAGAGTACCATGCTTTTCAATTCATTGTTCTTTGTTTTGCTATGTGCATGTTTAAATAACTTAAAGTAATTATACTTTCATATTGAAAAAACTAAGAAGAAAAAGGAGGTTCGTATAAAAGCAGCTTTCTAAAACTTTTTTCCCTGTTTGATAAAATTTAAAAAAATGGACCCTAATATAGGAGGGCTCAAAACGGGGTCATTTGAAGTCACCCTTTTAAATCAACGACTAATATATACCCACCTAAAATAAATTTGGTAAATATGCCCGCTTTGAATTAATTCGGTAAAACTTCTTTGAAGTGATATTAATGGTAGAAAAATGGTCGGAGTTAGCCTCATTTCATTTTCTTTAAGGATCCGTTTAGTTAACACGAAAGAAATTTAAATGTCATAAAAATTTTAAATAATTAACCTACTAAAATTAATATATATACAATATATTTTTTAAAAAACTAATACTTTTACAATGTATTTTGTGCTCAACTTGATCATGATTATCTTATAGCCTACCCAAATGCTCTCTATTGAAAAAATTCCCCTTTATCTAATTTATTGATGAGAAAAAAGGAGGATTGCTTTTACACATTTGAGAGCGCATTGGTAGCTAACATAATATAAGATAATCATAATTATTTTGTAAATTTTAAAATGTAATCATATTTGGTTTTTATACAAAATAATTAATTTAATAATATTTTAAAAATTTAAGTTATTTACACCAATTTCATGCTGACTCACACGAGGTGGAAGGAGAGTTGCACAAAGAAGAATAACCAATGTCGACCAACATCACCGAAGCTTTGTTGCGACTTGTTGTCCCTCATCTTCGGCAGCCTATGTTACATAGACTAGTTGTCTTTCCGCAGCGTTAGCAAGGCATGACATTAAGGAAAATCCTCAAAGTTGGAGATCAATAATAGTGAACACAAGATATGAGAAAATAATGCCTGATAAATAAAATAAAACAAAACCAAAAGAACAACGATTTAATGTGGAAAACCCTCCTTTCTCGAGAGTCAAAAATTATGGGACCACAACAAACAATTCACTACTTCAACCGAAGATTACAGCTGTCAAACATATAGAGAGATGTACAAAAGATTACTCACCCAACCTATACTATTGAGATTACAAGATTTCTCTCTCAATACGAGATTAAACTGGTGAATAATATTGATCCATCTTCTTATCTCTATATCCATTTTCTTTTTCTCTTACACCCTATCTGCTCTTGTCTTGTCATGTTTTTGAATGAGGCAAATGAAGCCATATTTATAGAGATGGTTTGAGGCCCTTCATCTTCCATAGAACAACAAACAGTCACCGATGTTTGGTATCTCAAAATTCTTTTAGTATTCTGAGTGTGACAATGAGTTACATATCATTAATATTCATAATTATAAATATTAACAATCTCCCACTTGGAGTCCGATTGGAACATACCAATCCTGATTCTTCCTCTACTTGTTCGTTGCATAAGTCCTTCACCTGCATGTTAGTGCAAGTTTTCTCTCTTGTTTTCTACACAAGAGGACATCCCCCTTATATAAAACCTTCGTGTTTATCCACAACTCCAGGCAGATCTCATACATGTCCCCAACAACCTGACATTGGCATCCTTATCTCCACGAAAATGAGGCTTATCTTCATGTCGATCTTTCATATCTTCTGAAGTTAGTTGCAACCAACGCCTCAACATTGGATAAGGATCGATCTAGATAACTATCAACACCGTCATCATCCTTATCGGCAAATCCATTCAAGCATATCCTTTGGCGCATGCTGGCTGCATGTTCAAACCCTCCTAGTTCGACCTAACTAGTCTCAGCCAACGACTCCACCTCTCTCGACGCTTCCAGTAAAGAGCATGCACTAAATACCGGCATGCAGCACTTCTCGGCAACCCGATCCAAATACCATGATCCCGGTAATTTGCTTAGTCATGCCCACTTACCCTTGTTTACCAAACTGTAATGCTTGCCCATGCTCGGTCACGATGCTCGGTCACCAACACCACTGCCCCTGGTACTCTCGATCACTGCCAGTACTCATTCCCGATAGCGATCTCCCGACCAGCTTTGACCTTGCACACCCTGGAACCCATATGCCTCTGAGGTTTCCTGCTGCTCAAATACCGACATGCTAGTACCCATTACCAATCATATTGCCAATATGCTCTATCAAGTACTGGTATTTTAATCATTCAAATCCTAGAACTTGCTAGTACACCTCGGTCACCTGACATGCTCATGCACCACAACTTGATCCTTGCTTGCAACTCTAACACGGATTAATGCTTGTAAGTTATTTCCACCACTTGGATAGCACCATCTATCTATCTTGGACGCAGGATAACTAGAAACAACCGTCAAACCCTAGCTACCGACGCATCCAACGGACTAGACCTGTAACAGTCCTCCCCCATCAATGAGACCTGATGTCCTGATCGAAGGGTTAAGTCCTCCATATTACTTCTTAATCTTGCTGTCCAATTACCACAAGTCCCTTTCCTTTTCCTAGCTAGCCTTGCTTCTCAGTTCCCCTTTCCACTTGATAAGACACTCCATCTGCTCCTTTGAAGTCCCCAGGCTGATGTGCCTATACTCCAAATTCTCCCAAATTGTTGTTGGATAGTAGGGGGAGCTCTCTTTGAATTTGAGGAAACTAACATGAAATACCGGGTGAAGCTTGTACCCCTATACCTTCTCCACCTCACAAGGACCATTGTACATTTGCACCAATACCTAATGCACCTCGGTATGTCAAATTTTCTCCCAAATCAGTGGCGTGAGCTTCAACTTTACTTTGTCCCCCATGCTACATGACAATGCTCTCGAGTCAGCATATCTCTTCATTCTGCTCGTTGCCTTGGCCAATGAATCCACTGCTTCCTTACACAGTTCTTGCCTATCCCAGGCAAACTTGTGTGTAGCTGGGCCCCGTACTCCACGTCCATGTAGAGTAACCTCTAGTGATGTAAGAGGCTAGTAGCCCATAGCAACTTCAAAAGGACTAAGCCTCGTAGCTGAATAACGATGCAGATTATAACAAAACTACGCCACCTCAAGAAGTTCCAACCAATTCCTCTGGTTGGCTATGATGAAATGCCTCAAGTATTCCCCCTCTTTGTCTGCCAGTCAAACTGAGGATGGTTAGCAGTAGAGAAGTTCATCTTACTCCCGAGTAAACTGAACAAACTCGTTCAGAATCTTCTTGTGAATTTGGCATCTCAGTCGCTCACAATGTCTGGTGGCACACCAAAGTGCTTCACCACGTTCCTGAAGAACAATTCAGTAGTAGTCTCAACTGAGCACGCATGTGGCACTGCTACGAAAATGGCATACTTAGAGAGCCGATCTACTACAACCAACATTGATGACATTCCCCTCACCACGGGGAATCGGAAACCAAGTCCATTGAGACTGAGCTTCATGGTCTCGAAGGTGTAGGGAGTGGCTGCAACAACCTAACCTCTAACCTTCTCTCCACCTTATCGTGCTGACCCACCAGAGAGCGATTTGACAAAAACTTCATTATCAGCTTCCATTCTTGGCCAATAATACACCCTAGACATTGGAGCGTGCGTGGGTCCCTACCTGGATGTCTTACCCACTGGGGATCATGGGACTTCTCCCTAGGTTTTTGTCTTAGTCTACCTACCCGTAAGGACACATAATCGACCCCACTAGCACAAACTAACTCATCATCTATCCAATACATGCAACTCTAGCCCCTGCTGACTCTGTCAACCAGCTTCTTATCCTTGAGACCTAACTTCGCCAACTTTCTGACCTGCCCTAGTAGCTCCTACCACCATGCCTGTCCTAGAGATTTCTTGTTCTGGGTCCTGAAGAATGTGTTAGTTACATTGTCCATGATGATAATGAACTCAGATCCAAACAAGCAAACCTTTTATACTCTTAGACAATGCACCATGACCTCCTACTGCAGTATACCGCCCATGGCTCTGTCTAAAGCGTACGTCACCACTCCAAACGGTTAATGTAGATGCTTCTCGTATAGATGATCCTCAATCTGCATCATCTACCATTGATAATTTATTCCATCAAATTTCTTCATCTTCCTAGTCTTGGAAGTGTCCGTCATGACTCCCACCCAAATCAAGATCCGATTGAATGAGACCCAAATTTCCATAGATGGCGCCAATTGTTGAGAAAAATCCCCAAAGTTGGAGATCAACAACAGTGAACACAAGATATGGAAAAATAATGCTTGAGAAATAAAATAAAACAAAACTAAAAGAATAGAGATTTAACGTGGAAAACCCTCATTTCTTGAGAGTCAAAAACCACGGGACTATAATGAACAATTCATTACTTCAACCAAAGATTACAGCTATCAAACATATAGATGTATACTCAACCTATAAGAAAATTACTTACCCAACCTATACTATTGAGATTACACGATTTCTTTCTGAATACTCTGTATAAAATTAAACTGGTGAATAATATTAATCCCTCTTCTTATCTCTATATCCTTTTCTTTTTCTCCAACATCCTATCTTCTCTTATTTTGTCATATTTTTGAATGAGGCAAATGAAGTCATATTTATAGAGATGGTTTAAGGCCTTTAATCTTTCATGAAACAACAAACAATCACCTCTATTTAGTATCTTGAGATTTCTTTAGTATTTCGAATATAACAATTGGCTACATATCATTAATATTCATAATTACAAATATTAATATGGCTCTCTGGTGGGAGCAACGGGGACCCAAATCTTCAAAGCCAGATGTGGGTCGTGCTGACTTCCCCCAACACCACCACATACAAGTTGAGGGACACGTCCAAGGACCGTTCCTACACCATGCACATCACGGAGTTGGATGGGTGCAAGATTCTGACGGCGAGGAGCGGTTGGCTATCGGTGCAAAGGCCAAGTTCTGGGCGCAGCTACTTCCCCGTCTTCTTCCTCAACCCCTTCACCCACACAACAACGGCATGCCCGACTTCCACAAGCCCACATTCGAAGAGGAAGCCATGATAACTTGGATGGAACTCACAGCGCTGCCTGCCTCGCCGGAGTGCGTCGTCTTTGCCATGGCAGCATCTTATCATTTACCACTCATTTGGACGAGCACATGCAGACTTGGGCAAGCTGCATGGACCGAGCGCTACCGCAACAATATCGACGAGAAGTCGCCGTGCAATCGGTTGTACAGCTACGTAGCAACAAAAAAGTGCGTCTTCAGATGTGCAGGGATTGTACAATTGGGCTGGTCTCTCCAATATAATCCTAACAATGATACGGCCAAAGGTCTTCTTCCGAAAAACCATGTCTCTACCAGAAACATTGATTTTAGTTTGGAGGTAACAAAGCGGCCGTCCTCGCCTGAATGTGCAAACGGTTGGTGCCTATGCAGGAGGGAATACGCGACGACGCCGTCTCTGCCTATCTGCCGAAAAATAATGATAGAAGGTTTTCTTTTTCAGGGCTCGGGTGGTGGTTAATCCACAACAAGATGTGTGGATATGTCCCCGGTGGGCTAATTAGCTAGGCCATTGGAATGAGCAACAAAGCCATGAACGAATTAATAGATGCTAATTAGAAAAAAATAGTATAGAAATATTTAATTTTATTTATCAATGATTTATGACATGTTACTCATGGTGTTATTATTCTTACAAAAAATAGTCGTAATAAATGAGTCTTTTATTTGTTCATACTACCCAAACATTGAACATTGAATTGGAGTAGAATAGAAAGGTGAGTAGTAGGTAATTTTTTAAGTAATAATACTTTTATGTGTATTTTTTTAATTTTACTTTATATAAATTTGGCAAGGTACCACTAAGGGTGTTAATTGAGCGAGCTAGCTCGTGAGTATTTGACATTCAGCTAAGTTCGACTCGACTCGAAATTCGATATTTAAATGCTCGAGTTCGAACTCGAATCCAACGAGCCGAGTTTGAGCAAGGTTGTATTCGACTTGACTCGACTCGAACTCAACTCAATAATATAATATAATATTGTGCATAATATCACTTACATACTCAAAATGCATTTAAAAGTGTGACAGGGGATATAATTTTGCATTAACATACACTTCTTTGGATTCTTTCCGGCCTCCAATTTCCAATTGTCTCTTTCCTTCACGGTTTCCAAAAGGTTCTTCCATGCGTTATCGGTTTATCTAGTTAATAGTCATCTATAAAAAAATATCACATAATTATATGAAAATATATATATATATATATATATATATATATATTAATAGAGGATGCACACTTATATTAAAAAATTTTCTATGTTTGCTGAAAATATGATATGAAAAATACTATTATAAAAAAAGGAAAGCACTAAATCAAACCCAAAAAATAAATACCCAACAAATATACATAAAATAGAAATCAAACATAGAAAGTTATGTTATTTTTAAAACAATATCAAGAGATTTAAATTGGCTTAATTCAATTTAATTGTATAAAATTTTATTAGATTTTATTGTATTTTATTTAGTATTTTTGTGATTTATTTTATTATTATTGACTCTAGTTGGGTGCGAGTCAAATTTTATTTACAAAATTGCCCTTGCATTCATTTTCTCCCCTACTGAAGCGTCGCTTCATCTCCTTGGTGGCTAGGCAGTCAAAACTCTACTTGTAGATGTGCCGCACCTCCCCCATCCGACCAACTTCATCTCCGACCATCGTCTCCTTGTCCTCCCCCTGGGACAATGGCATGACTTCCCCGATATTCATGAAGTGCAACTCTTCCTCTCCTGGCCACCTCGTCTTCTGGTTGCTGCCATTGCTTCTGCCGCTGCTATGGCTGACCAGAGCCTTCATCTCTGACCACCTTCCCCATTCCATCACCGTCCTCCGCTCAGGCTGCAGCCTGAGTTCCCCTGTGTCCCTGAAGTGTAATCATCCTCTCGGTCGCCTTCTTCTTCTAGTCACAGCCGCCGCTGCTGATGTGGCTGACCAGGGACATCATCTCCGACCACCTTCCCCAATCCATCATCGTCCTCCTCCACCCGGACCACAGCCTGAGTTCTCCAGCGTTCCCAAAGTGCAATCTTTCTCCCGGTCGCCTTCTCTTCCCGCCACTGTGGCCGACCATAGCCATCATCTCCGACCACCTTCCCAAATCCATCGCCATCCTCCTCCACCCGGACCCCGGCCTGAGTTCTCCAGCATTCCCAAAGTGCAATCTTCCTTTCGGCTACCTTCTTCTTCTGGCCGCCGCCGCTATGATCGACCGGAGCCATCATCTTTGACAACCTTTCTTGATCCATCACCATCCTTCTCTGCCCGGACCACTGCCTGATTTCTCTGACGTTCCCAAAGTGTTGGCCTGAGTTCTTCCTCCCAGTCCCGACCATGTTCTTCCTCCACCACCACCATTGTGACAATCCGAGGAATTTGCTGGACGGGTTTTATTTTACTGACATAAAAAAATAATAAACATCACCTAGCCATTTAAAATAATTAAATTCATCATCTAAAATTTAGCTTCATTTCCTTATAAAAAATATTGCTTAAATTTTTTCAAAATTAGCGTTGTTAAGCAAGTTAATACCATTAAGTGATAACACAGGAAACGTGCAACCGCTTAATTTATGATATAAAAGTGTTGCATCAAAATAAAATTAATTATCATTAATTTCATTAAAATTAATTAATATATACAATAAATGAATGTATTAAAATAAATTATATGATAATTAAAAATATATTATTATTTTATTTAATTTTCTATCATGGTCTTTTCATAACTAGTAAGATGAAATATTATTTATTATTTTTTTACTTATGGGTAAAAAATTAGACTTAGGTAATAAATAAAATAAAAAAAATATTAATGGGTCTTTTATCATTTTTTTCCTGTAAAGGGCAGTGAGGTGACAAGTGCATCTACTGTTGGGTATTAAATAAATTTAATATTTTTCTACTATTAATATTAGGAAGTTGGTTCTGTGTGGCATTTGAATATATTAGCTAGCCAATGAATTGACAATTAAATATGAAATAATGGTGGTCATGATGCCTCGTATGACCTATAAAAAATAAATAAATATTTTTATTATGTAGATTATTAATAGCTACACCCACAGAAAATGTGTCACAATTGCCCCAAGTAGATCAAAAAATAAATAATTAACTCTAGAAGAAGAAAATCAACATAAAAATAGAGGAAAAAAACATCAAAAATGAAGAAGGAATTTTCGAGTGTGACTATTGACAAAAAGGAGTATAATCAATGTAAGCATCGCCAGAAGAAGTACTTGAAGTCTATGGTGGTTGTACTACACAATTGAATCAGCATTTGACAACATGCCCAAAGAAGAAAACAAAAGGTCAACAAGAACTTGCGATTGTTCTAGACTTGCCTAATCAAGATGAGGATTTGGAATTTGCAAGTGTGACTACTTATAAGTATGATAAGGAAAGGGTGAAAAAATTTTATGCATCTTGATCTTAGTGGATGAAAGACCTTTCAGATCAGTAGAGAGCAAGTTATTCAATATGTTGTGTAAGGCTCTTAACCCAAGACATCAGAAAATCTCTCGACACACTATAAGGAATGATTGCATCAAGTTGTATCACGAAGTAAAAAAGGTTTTGAAGAATATGTTGAAGGAAATAGAGAGTGTTTGTTTTACATGTGATACTTGGACATTTGGGCAAACCAAGTTGCATTTGAGTTTCACAGTGCATTATGTGGGTGCAGATTGGAAGTTGCAGAAGAAGATTCTTTATTTTTGCCATTTCCCTCCTCATGCCGGTTATGCAATGGCAAATTTGGTAAGTGACTTGATGATAGATTGGGGGTTTGAAGATAAATTTTTCACTTTAACATTGGACAATGCATTTGCGAATGATAGCATGATAACACTTCTTAAAGATAGTTTTCCTTCTAATGCAAAGTTTACCATTAGATACAATGTTTTCCATGTTAGGTGTTTGGCTCATATTCTTAATTTAATTGTTCAAGTTGGATTGGTGCACGTAAAAGGAGTTATTGAAAATGTTTCGTGAGTCAATTAAATATATCAAGGGATCTACATCTAGAATGAAAGATTTTGACACTTCTTTAGCACATGTTGGCATATCAAGTAAAAGAGGGTGGAATTTGGATGTGCAAACTCGTTGGAATTCTACTTATTTAATGTTAAGATCAGCAAAAGAGGTAAAACTTGCTTTTAATCATCTAAAAGGTAGAGGTGAAAATTTTAAATGGTGCCCATCTGATATGGATTGCAATAAATATGATGAGAATGAAGACTTACTTGAAGTATTTTATCAAGCAACTAATATTTTCTCCATCAGTAAGTATCCAACAGTAAATCTATTCTTTGCCGTACTTTAAAAAGTGAAAGAGAAGTTAGATTACCTTCATGTTCATGGGTAAGGACATATTTATCAAATAGTTGATAGCATGAAAGATAAATATGACAAGTATTGGGCAGAAAATAGTTTAGTTCTAGCCATTGCATGTGTGCTAAATCCAAGATATAAATTAGGAAGGGTTGAATTTGTTTTCCGTAAAATTTATCATTCTGAGTCAATTTTTCATGTTGAAATGAAAAGGGTTGAGGATGCTTTAAAAGGGGTGTACAAATTCTATAAGAACAAATTGAGAAATAGTTTGCATCATGATTACTTTTCTGAAAATGAAAGTGGTGGTAAAATGCACACTGATGAGGAAGAATTTGAAAGATTTATGGATTCTTATGAGCAGTTCCATGTGAATAAATCAAACTTAGATGCATATCTTGAAGAACAAAGAATTAAAGTTAATCATGGAGCGCATTTGATGCTTTGGATTATTGGAAAACTGCTTCATTGAAATATAAAACTTTGGGGGCCATGGCAAAGGATATTTTAGCAATTCCACTTTTTTCAGTAGTGTCAGAAATCTGCTTTTAGCACGGGTAGGAGAGTTATTAGTGATTATCGTAGTAGCTTGAAACCGAACACAATTAAAGCTTTAATTTGTGCTCAAGATTGGCTATGCCCATGGTATTCTGAAGAGAGCGAAGATGCGGATGACGAGGACTCAGGTAATGATTACATTATACATGTTACGCCTAAGTGCTTGCTATTTAATACTGAATATTGTCTTTTCTCATTTGTCTTGTCATGATTGTATTTTTAGATTATTTTTATATTTTGATATTATAATACTATATATTTAATAAGTTAAAGTACGACTATATCCTAATTTTATATTTAATTTTTCAAATCTAAAAGTGAAATAGAGTTCTTTAATATCTACTTCAATTGGTTTGTTTTGCATCACATATTCAAACACAAGGTATGTTTAAAATTTTAATATCTACTTCTATTAGCTGTTAACTTGTTATGGCTTTGGTAGTTATTAGAGTACACCCATGAACTTTATTCTTTGGAGACGATAATAGAATACACTTATTCCTTTTATAAAATTTATTTATTTTTATTTAATTTAACGTCTCACAACGAATTATATCTGTTAATTTTTTCTAGGATGTAGGTTGGATAAAAGCTTGTGTAAATATAGATGAATGCTATACAATATAGACTTTTGATGGTTTTTCTTTTCAATTTTTGGTTTACAATTCTAAGCATTTTATTTGTTTGGAAATGTTTACTATTAAATGGTGTCTTAGGTATTTTGTAAAAAAATTGAAACATGGTCGTAACTTGAAACAACCTTTTATTATTGACATAGTTTATATAAATATGTTGATAGACTATTTTTGTTAATTTTAATCTCTATAGCTGGATATTTTTCTCTTAAGCGAGTTACTTTCGACCTTATGATCGAGTTGGTTTTGAGCTCCAGTTCGACCTTATAATCTAGTTGGTTTCGAGATCCCGAACGAGCTAGTTTCGATCTCCCGAACGAGCTGGTTTCAATCTCCTGAACAAGCTGGTTTCGAGCTCCTCAAAATTAAGTAGTTTAAGTGTATTTGAGATTGAGTCAAGTTGGAACATCATAAAAAATATTCGAGTCAATTTCGAGTATATATGTTCAAAATTCATTCGATCTCGAGCAAAACTTGAATGAACTACGAGTTATTCGAGTCGAGCTTAAGCACAAACCGAGATAGGCTTGCTCGCTCATTTAGCAGCCATATGTACCACACGATGTGGGGCATATGTTACTCGATTAGAGATGGACTTTAATTTTATATATAAATTATCATTAATTAATGAGATAAATTATAATTATTTTATGATATCTTAGAGATAGATTCCATGATAAAACTCAAATTAAATGATAAAATAAAGTATAATACTTTTTATTTTATTTTTTAATATTTTAATTGGTCCAATCTCCTAAAGCCAAACTTTTTGCCTTATTAATAATAATTAATAATAATAATAATAATAATAATAATAATAATAATAACAACAACAACAAAACAACAACTAATATAGGTGGTACAAAAGAAATTTATGGAGCTCTTAAACTCTTTGTGGGAAAAACTATTTTTTTAAAAAAAGAAATATCAACCTCCTTGTATTAAAGTATTGGTTTTTTTCACTCTCATTTCAGCTTCTTTGTGGTGGTTAATTCGGGCCCCACAATAATTTTATGAGTCTATCAATACTTACTTAATTTAAAATTGTTATTATTATTATTTATTATAAAGAAAACTTTGGAGTATAATTCTATCCAAATTATGAATTCTAAAAAAGATGGTAAGTTTTAACATATTTATGATCATATTACTCGAATCAATGTTTGCCACTTAATAATGTATACTTAATTTAGGATTTTACATAATTTAAGATTTTGATTTTTTAATTTACTGTTATTTATTATTATGAAACCATAGAACATAATTTTATCCTTATTAAACATCTTAAAAATAATAAGTTTCATTTATTTTTAAAATTGTATTCCAATTAATTATTTTTACTTATAATACATACTCAATTATGATTATTACTTATTTTTAGTATGAAATTAAAATTATGTTCATACAACTATTGTCTTCTAAAAACAAATATATTTTGTTAAAGGTAAATAGATATTGTATATTTTATTTAAAATAATAAATACTGATCTTTTTAGAATTTATTTTAAATGTTATTATTACATATTATTAATAAGTGTCAAACCATACAGTCTTTTGCTAGTTGAACAATAATTTAATAAGAATTTTTGCCATTGGCCTTTTTGTACCACTAATTGATTATGTCATGACGCATATAAGGATGAAAAAATGATGCTTAAAATGGCACATCTATGAACCAATTTTTTCTAATTAAATGATGTCAAGGTGAATAAAACATGAAAGGTTAGATTTAGAACCATGATTAGAAAAAAAAATTTTAGGGAAGGGACTAATCCAACATTGAAAAATGTTTATCATCATTGGTCTCTAGCAAATCTCAAACTATATGGGCTTCCCACAACTCTAGACCACTACAAGCTATATAGCTTAAAATTTTAGTTCAGACTCAGCTCACGAGGATATGCAATGGAGTTGACTCAAATTTAACCAAATAAAAAAGACTAATATATCTATTAACTTTTATTTGACGCGATGAGTCAATCACACAATTTATCGGTATGAAAAGAGTCAATCTCAAAAAATTATAGAATAGAGTTGTGAAATTTTTTAGAAGTAAAAAAGAATTTTAAAATGCATTAATATTTTACCTATTTTCAAGTGCCACAAAAAAATGTAAAAAACAATTTATAAAATAAAAAAAGGGTAAAAATCATGACCAATATGAAAATAATAAATGAGGTGGCTAAAAATCTCTTTCTTTTATTTCTGTCAAATAAAATAAAGAGATTTGAACCAGAAGTAATTATGCATGTTTATCACTCCACGGACAACACTACAAGAATTGGTACTAAAAATCCCCGTAATAGTACAAGCTCACATAGCAATCAAATATTTTGTTGTAAGCATTTGCTCATATAATCTTATTAATGGAGTATATAAATTGTTAAATTTTTAAAGAAAATATTATTTGGTATTGACCCTTTTATAAAACCAATAACAAAGATAATTTTTTCTCAACTCCATCAATCAATAATGTTGTTTATATATATATATATATATATATATATGATAGGGGAACTCAATACTAGTATAAGAGTAAAAGTAAGAATCATCCAATCAAAATACAAAAAAATTTTAAAAATATAATAAAATACCTAATAAGAGTTTATTTTATTGTCTTTAAAAATGTAATAAAAACTCAAATAATTATAATTTGTCTCTTCATTTAAATAAGATATATCTTTAAATTTAATTAAAGTATATTTTTAATAAATTAAATTATTACAATTTCTCATATTATTTAATGAAAGTTTACTTATTTGGTATAAGTTATGCATGACACGACACGTTGCCTAGTTTAATATTTAAAAGTGAGGAGCACCATTGATCGGCACCAAACCATTATAGGGCCCTACATAAGAATAACATATTATACATCATTCTAGGGTTTTATTCTAAGTTCAAATGTCTTCCAATCAACACATCATGTTATCTCCTGTTATTTTTCCTTTTAGTTTGGATTATGCTTTTTTTTAAAAATTGCTAAATATTTTTATAGAAAAAATATGTTGGTAGATAAATAGAAATGTAAAAAGAATTATAGAAGTGCCACTCGCCAAAATGGTTTAATTTGTTATATTAAATAGATTTCCAATTTAATTAATTAACTGTACACGTGATTATTTTTATGAGAAATTTTATGTGAACCTTAAAGTCTGTTTGGATTGTGAGAGAGAGTTTTTTCCGTGTTTGGTTTGCAAAGAAATGTAAAAAAATGAAATTTATCTTTCATCATAGTGAAAATCATCCTCACAATAATTTTTTTATAACAAATGAAAAGAAACGGGGAAAATTAGAATGATACTATGCACATTTTCCTTTATTTCTAGCTAAAACATAAAGAAAATGATATGATTTTTTTCCTTTTCTTTTCTTTTACTTTTCAGCATCTGTTTTATTTTATTTTTCACCATGCAAATAGATCCTAACGTAGGGGTTGGTCATCGGGTGAGTCGAGTTGAGTTTTTCTTTGCTCAAGCTTGCCTTGTTTGATTTTGAGTTCATATAAGGTAAAAACTATTTGAGTTAATTTAAATTTCAGTCGCATTCGAGCTATCTTGATTCGTATTTGTTGATGTTAGTTTTTTATATAATTCGTCCTATGTTTAATTTATAATTAAAATATCTCAAATTTGGTATAATTATTTATAAAATATAATTTAATCGTGCATAAATTTATTTAAATGTGATATCATATAATGATATTTTATAATTTGGTTATATTTATATAAATAATTTTAAGATAAATATTTTATAACGAATAAGCTTAGCCCCGACTCGTTTAATATAGAGTTAAGCTTTAAACCGAGTTTTTCTTACTCAAATATGAAACGAAATCAAGTTTAAGTGAGTTTTGAATAGTCGTATCCTAAAGAAATATACATTGATTTTAACTTAAAATAGAAGATAAGTTTTTTCGCATAAATGTTAGAGAGTAGACCTCATATATATTTGCAGATAATCTAAAATATATTTTTATCATGTTTGAGAAGTTATCAAATATAATTGTAAAAATATGATTTAATCAGCCATGACTCTCCAAAATTTCTTATATACGAACAAATATAAAAAACCATGAAAATGCTATATAAGAGATGGCTCAAAATTTCTTACAAACCCAGTCTTCTTCGTCAACCTCCTGACAAGCATCAAATCAAGGGTAGATGGTTCAGAATCAAACTCTACAGCCCCCAACTCATCTTTCAACTTCCCCACCACGTCCTCCCCAACACCATTCGAGAAGAAGCAACTATGAACGCCGGCAGCAGAGTGTTTGGCAAACGTAGACGGAGAAGTCTGGAACAGGACACATCAAAATAAAGATCAAACATAGTCTTCGCGGCATTTTGAGGTGCGTTGCCTACTCTTTGCAGTGTGCACTGGATTGACGGCCGTTAGATCCAAATCCAATACCATCAATCATTTACCATATTCCCCCCAGTGGCTTTCGGCCGCTCCCCCCCCCCGGTTCCCCTCCCACGTAGTGCGCCCCTGTGACCTTCCCGGTCGCACCCCCACTGCAACCTATTGTGCCAAAGCCAGCAGTGCTCCACTTTGAGGGAGGGTTGATGACAAGACGGCGGCGTCGTGGCGACCTGGCTGTGCCAAGGCCGACAGCACTCTACGAAACAGAGTAGGAAGGGGAGGTGAACAGGGTATGGGAAAGAGAAAGATGAGAAAAGAAGGGAAAGAGGGGCGGTGATGGTGGTGCTGGCCGGTAGTGATGCAGGTGACAGCAGTGGCGAGGTCCACCCGGCAATCGGTGTGGAGCAACAAAAATAGAGAGGGGGGGGTGGCGATCGTCGGTAGGGGAGAAATAGGGGAGGTCGGGGTGATGGCAATTTCATAATAAAAACTTGATTCGCTCCTGACTCGTGTCAATATTATGAAATAATTATAAAAAAAATTTGTAATAAAAAATTGACTCCTGACTCAAGTCAATATTACGAAATAAATCTAAAATAAATTTAAAACAAATTTCGTAATAAAAACTTGACTCACTTCTGACTCCAGTCAATATTATAAAATAAATTTTAAAAAAATTAAAAATAAAATACCATAAAATAAAAACTTGACTCACTCACGACTTGAGTCAATATTACAAAATAATTTTTTTAAAAAATAAAATAATTTTGTAATAAAAACTTAACTCGTTCCCTACTTAAGTCAATATTACAAAAGAAATTTTAAAAAAATTAAAAATTATTTCGTAATAAAAACTTAATTTAAGTCAAGTTATTTGAGTTAGAACTTGATTATTTTATTTTATGGTATTTTACCGTATTTTTAATATTTTTCGAGATATATTTCATAATATTGACTTGAGTTAAGAGCATGTCAAGTTTTTTATATTTTGTAGGATTTATTTCATAATATAAACTCTAGTTGGGAGCTAGTCAAGTTTTTATTACGAAATTATTTTTAAATTTTATTTCATAATATTGAATCTAGTCAGGAGCGAATTAAGTATTTATTACAAAATTATTATTATTATTTTTAAATTTATTTCATAATATTGACTCGACTCGGGAACGAGTCAAGTTTTTATTACGAAATTACCATCACCCCGATCTCCCCTGTTTCTTCCCTACCGACGATCCCCCTTCTCTGTTTTTAATGCTCCACTTGACCGCCGACAACCTGACTGTCACCGTTACCACATCACCGCCAACAGTGACACCATCACCGCCCCTCTTTCCATTCGTTTCCCTCTTTTTCTTTCCCTTACCCTATTCGCCGCCCCTCCTTGTTTTGTGGAGTGCTGTCGGCTTCGGCACAGCAAGTCGCCTCGTGTCGCCATCTTATCATCAACCCTCTGTCAAGGTGGAGTGTTGTCGGCCTCAGCATAGCAAGTTGCGGCCAAAAAGGTCGTAGGGGCACACTGGGGGTAGGGGAGGGGAATGCGAGGGGGACCGGGAAGAGCGGCGGGAAGCTAGGGTGTAGGGGAACACTGGGGTGGCGGTTGTGGTAAAGGGCGGTGGAGAGCGCGAAAAATAGGGAGGGAAAGGAGGGGTGGGGAAGTACGGTGAATGATTGATCAGTGGTTGGATTTTAATTCAACGGCAATCAATTGCTCTGAGTTGTCAAAACCGAGCAGGCCCGGAAGCACTCGTACACATCGCAAACCATATATCGCATCAAATCAAATGAAACGAGCAACGAAATCGCCATGAGATACCCGAATAATGTAGTAGATATGCAGCACAACTATCATGTCACAACATGCACAACGACCCGCTCCCTTCTTCAGACCGCACCACCGTACCATGTCATGCAGCCGCCGCCTCTGGCCATGGATTATGGTGGAGGATTTTTATGGGTGAATATTGCGTGTTTATCAGGTTATCACGTTGTGGGGGTATTCCTTTGTTGGGTCGGAATTAACGAGGCCGAAACGATACTTTTCTTGGAGTATATAACATAAACATGTAAATATTAAATAAATAATAATAATTAGATAAATAATATGGAGACAAAACGAAACGATGAATGAATGAATAGATTCAAAATATCGATATCAAATGTTCAAAAAAAAATCTTTATCAAACTATTATTTTACCTCAAATTTATCCCGGTAAAAACATAAACACATTTTTTTAATTTTTAATCACAGCAATCCATGCTTTTCTTGACTCCGAGTGTCTGCTGCGGCTACTCCTCTTTTCCCTGTTTCCTCCTTTCTTTTCACCATCCCAGGCCATGCCCAGGTGATCTCCTCGACGATTTTCTTCCCCTATTCTTGTATATTCACCCACCAATTCCACATTCAACCTCTCAAAATTAGTTCTTGATGGAAACCTTTTTCAGCCGTGCAGTTTGATGAAAAAAAAAGTTTGTCTTTCATGGTGTGTGGGGGTGCCCGGGTGTTCTTGGATGGTTTTGTTCATCTGGGTATTGAAATCCTGGTGCTAATTTCATGTTAGAGCGGTAAAAATGGTGCCTTGGTTGAGTAAAAATGTGGTCTTGGGATCGTTCATCCCAATCATGTGCTGATTGTCTAGTCGCTGTTATACTTTTTTGACTGCGGCGTTAGAATGCTAGGACATGGTAAAGTTTGGATTGGTCTTCGGTTTGTATTAAAAAAATGCCATATGGGTGCATTGGTTGTAGACTATGGTTTACTTCGTCTGTTGATTTGTTTTTTCTAATTTTTTATGGGTGGATGTTGTTGTTGTTTACTGTTTCTTATCTCCTAGTCGTTTTCACTGTTAATAGTTTATTTGTATGATGGCTTTCCTCTTCTTCTCAATTGTGACGGTGGTGTTTTTGTTTTCGTTTCCTGGTGTTTCTTCTTTGATGATCATTTGGTTTTCAGGGTGTCGGTTCTGATCTTTTTGAGCTTAGGAACCAGCTGACAGTTGGGGATTAATCAGTTGAGTGGTAAAAAGGAAAAGGAAGGAAGCATTTTGTAAGTTCATAAGTTTTTTGTGATTTGTTAGGTGTAAGGAGTTTCCAGTTTAGGGCGTTTAAAGGTATATATCATCTTCTTATCATTTCGTTTTTGTGCTGGAACTGCTCCTGCTTTGTTTGACAATTTTTTGGGGGAGTCCAGTCAGGGGGAATTTGGTTTTCAATGGCTGAATTGGTTGGACCTCGATTATACAGCTGCAGCAACTGTGGCAACCACGTTTCGCTTCATGATGATGTCATTTCTAAAGCTTTTCAGGTAGATTTCCCCCATGGATTGTGCTTTTTGTATGGATATCTGAGGCTGGATATTAATTTTCAAACTGACATCATTCTTTGAGTTGGTGGATTGATTAAGCTTCTTAAAATATGTTATCCATTTCTTTCGGCTTCTTCTTCTTATTTTGTTTTAACTCTGTTTGCCATTTTCAATCATGATCAAGGTTTCGTTTAGCATTGAGGCCATGAAATGAATTTATATGAGATGTCAAAGTTGGTCTGCCAACGATATTGGCGACCAAAGCTTTGATAAAACAGAATTAGAAAATGCATGATCCCGCTAAAATTGTTTATGAATCACAATATTACTCAGCTGCTCTTTTTATTAAATAAAAATTATGTGATTCTAATATGGCCTGTGCAAGGATGATGATGACAATGCTATTTCTTTTTGGTTAGCAAAATCATGAACTACAAACAAAGTACTCCTTACGAGCACTGACAGTGAGGAAATAAGGAGTAGGGTTGGTTAAGTCATATTTGTGGTCTGATTTCGTCCATATTGTTTGTGAAATACATGAACAATGTTTTGTGGAGAGCATATAGTACTAGATGGTAATCTGTCAAGCTTATTTCTTTCAACATTGTATGGCATAATGCTATGTTTTTTGATTTATCTTGTATTAATTTACATTTTATTTCTAACCAGGAGAAACTTTATATGAGTTGAAGGATGTGTGAATGTTTTACAATCTTTTCCATGGGAATGTGTTCTTAATTAGGAATTTTTGTTTCCAATTTTCTCAGGGGAGGAATGGTCGTGCTTTTCTATTTTCACATGCAATGAACATAGATGTTGGGCCAAAAGAAGACAGGCAGCTCATGACCGGACTGCACACTGTTGCTGATATCTCGTGCTCCGACTGCCATCAGGTATTGGGTTGGAAATATGAAAGAGCTTATGAAGAAACACAGAAGTACAAAGAAGGGAAGTTCATACTTGAGAAGTCCAAAATTGCCAAAGAGAACTGGTAGCACTCTCACAATTGAAGCCAGGTTATCCATTTGTACTAAATAAGTATTTTATCCCTGTTTTTATTGTACATAGAATCATTGAAAATGCTTGGGATTCGTAAGCATGTCATGGTCAGAAGGTGTGTCATCCAAATCACTGAATTCTCTGTGATAAAAAGTTGGGGGGTAGTGCTCATGTAACAGTTGAATCTTGTGTCCATTTGGGGAAAAAAATGGTGGTGGAATTATGCATAACAATTACAGTTGATTCATTGTTCTTTGTGGGTGTGTGTATGTTTTTTAACCTTCTGTGAAGGTTCTGAATAAAGTCATACAACATGAATTGCTTCCTCTTCTTTCTTAAATTTTTTTCCATTTGATTAGAGTAGTTAACTATCGTCTTCACATATCTTGAAAAAAGGCATGGATCCTTCTAATCATCGAAGAAGAAACTGAATTACATTTCTTAAATATGATATTACTGCTTCGCTATCGTTGTCTTGGGAGACTGACCATATTCCTGCTATTCATACTGGTTGTGCTGCTTAGATTCAAATTTTGATGTGCATTTGCTTATTCACCATATATTATCCTCCATTTTGAATTTAGCAAATACTTTTGTTAGATGTTTATTATAATATTATATGAAAATATTGAAGTCGAAACTTGATATGATAAGCTGGGGAAGAAATTGATATGTCATTGTCTTTCTTCTTCAATGCATGTTTCACTCTTTTGGTGATTCATTTATTTTTTCACTGAGCTCCATGTTGTTTTGATCTTGAAGCAGTGATTCACTTGCTTTTCCATCCTTTTTTCTTTTCTGGAAGTCCCATTCTTTTTGTTTTTAAGATGGCAGAACTCTTCTTTAGAGTTTCAATGCAAAATGTACTGAGATGCAGCTTGCTCTTGGCATTTGAGTTCTTTACTTCCCCAATGAGAAAACTGCTCTTCTGAATCGTCTCACTCACTATATATAGCATTTGAATGACAAATATATCAAAAAATATAAATAAAGATTACAAAGATTATTAGGATAAACAGTAAACAATTCCATTCTCATCAGGCTTAAGCTTTTTAAGCCTAGTGGTAATCTTTTAATGTATATTTTAGCACTTATTTCAAGTATTAACAAATTAATTACTCTAGTTTTGGTAAAAAGTAATTGATTACTTATATATATATATATATGTTGGCTATCTAACTTACTTGAATTTTGTGTTGTTTTTACACTGATCAAAATAAACTACTTGAAGATTTGTAGTGATGGAAAAGTTTGTATAATCTATATTAGACTATTAGATATCTTATCCAGCTAGATAAAGGATAATGGCCAATGCAGCCAACCGCTTGCTTGTCTCAAATTAGAAGATAATGACAATTGTTAAGAATACTTATTGTTTACGTTTTTTCGCTATTGGTCAAAGCTTGACACATGATCAATGTGATTATTTATTTTTATTAAGACTGCTAGGTTACTAATTTATATCTTAAAATCAACTAAAGCCACTACACCCACCGCTAATACGCAATGAAAATATTTAATACGTAATGGCTTACACAAGTATTCACATTCATAACTTGATTTAGATCGATTTCCAATGCAGTGTATGTTTAGACTTGAATATATTGTTTCCACTTGAAATTTGATTAGAACTCAAATGACATGGCTCTTATTTTAGGTAAAGGTTTATATTTTATACATTTATAATAAATTATTTTTGTAAAAAATCAACTAATATTGCAATAAAATTATAATTTCATGATAATATTAAATATGAAGATAGATTTTTAATATACAATTTTTTTAAACAAAACTTTGTTTCACAAAAAATAAATATTAATTCCAATAAAATTGCCTCTTGTCCTTCTATATATCTACACCTGATATTGCATTGGTGTATCTTAAATTATGATGTTTACATTAATATATGTATCTATTAATTGTAACAAAAAGGTGAATATAGAACCAAAGAGGTATGAATTAATATTTTGTTCATTTTAAAAAGAATTGTCATTGTTTGCTTTTTTTATTAAATTTAAATTTTAGGATTTGGTAGAATTTCTTGATAAAAAGTGTTGCATAAATAAAGTATTTATGAAATGAGAAAAAAAACCAATTGTTAATCACGATTAAGAAAAAATGTTAAATAAAAGCTGACAACTTGCCCCTCGTTTAACTTATGAGGGCCCCCCCTAAGCCATGCCAAATATTTATTTTGGCGTACCACCTTGGGTCACTCGGAGAAGAGTCAGGAAGGGAGGGGAAGAGGTTAGGTATGGTCGCCGGAGGTTGTCACTGGAGTAAGTGCCTGGCGGCGACGCGTGCAAGGTGGGTGGTAGTAGGTGTCCGGGAAGGAAAACGGTAGGGAGAGGGGGAAGGAAGGGAGGATGTGGCGAGGTGGCAGCGACATTGGTAGGCGACATCGCTAGCTCGTAGGGGGCGGCTGATGGCGAGGTCAACGGCGGTGGTGTGGTGTGGCAAAACAGGGGGAAACAGAGGGGTGGTGTGGCAAAATAAGGGAGAATGGAATGGGTTTAGGTGCAAGGGTAATTACTTAATAAAAACTTAACTCAGTCCCGACTCGAGTCAATATTACGAAATATATCCAGAAAAATGCGAAAAGAATACATTAAAATACCATAAAATAAAATAATCGAGTTCTAACTTGAGTAGCATGTTAGGTTTAGGTTTAGAGCATGTTATTCGAGTTAGAACTCAATTATTTTATTTTATGATATTTTACTATATTTTTTAATATTTTTTGGGATGTATTTCATAATATTGTTTCGACTCGGGAGTGTGTCAAATTTTTATTCCGAAATTACACCTGCCCATTTCCTTCTCCCCTGTTTTTCTACGCCACCCCACCACCAACAACCTCACACTCGGCCGCCCTCTTCGAGCCAACGCCACCACTGGCCAGTGATGTAGCAGCCAATATCACAATTCGGTGCCACCTCACACACAATAGAGGAGGCTTTGTTCGAACATGCATACGCTCTGTTCATGCCTACCCCATCGTTGGTGACGCCACGCCTCTGCTCCAGCTTTTTGATTCACCCTGACTATTAAATGTTGCCGCTGAAAAATACGTCGCATATCGCTGACGAGGTGGAGCGGGAGCGTGTATGACCGGGGTGGCAGTGGCAACATGGGGAGGGAGAATGAGTGGTCTGGGCCGATGTTGCACTTGAGGCTAAAGTGGGAGGGGTCGAGGAGGATGACAGTGTGGAGGAGGGCAGTGCAGCAAACGGATGGTCAGGAGGACAATGGTGTGGAGGAGGCCAGGGCGGCATGGAGGCTGGTCGGGGAAGAACTCGGTGGAGCAGCAAAACCATATTGGCTGTGCTAATACATGTCTATTATGAATACATTTATACATGCTTAATGCTTATTGTAGTGGTATTTACTATTTAGTGTATCTGCACCTATGAATGGTGAATAAAAATTATTAGGCCCTCCTTCGGTATTTTCTATCATGGAGCCCTTTATCCGTAAAATTCTAAAAAAGAATTTTAAGAGCAATTGCTAGCCGGGGGGCTCATCGTCACCGGCGGCGACGGTCGGCGGAGGGATGGAGTTCTGTCCGACCTGCGGGAACCTGTTGAACGTGGAGCCGCCGACGGACGGGCGGCGGACGAGGCTGGCCTGCCCGACCTGCCCTTACTACGCCAACATCAACAACAAGCTCGTCAAGCGCCACTTCCTCTCCAAGAAGGAGGTCGAGCCCATCTTTAGCGGCGAAGACGCCCTCCAAAACGCCCCCAAAACCGAAGGTCCCTTTTTCTTTTTTTTCTTTTCTTTTTTAATGCTATGTATGCTAAAAAATGAGTGATTTAGGGGAAGTATGTGTGAAAATTTTGTCTGCTCGTTTGTTTGATTGGTTACTGTTTTTGTATTTTTATCTGATTCTTTGTAAAGTAGGTGACTTGAGAGTCTGAGATTCGTTGAAATGGCTTTGACGTGATTGAGGCAAAAATGACTTTGCACTTAGGAGGACAGTGGGTGATGTTAATATGGCTGTGCCCCTATGTTCAGAATGGAGTTATCTTGGGGGAGTTTATCAAAATTTATGGACTTATTTGATTGATTTTTGTTTTGCTATTGGTTTGTAAAGCATGTGACTTGATATTAGTTAAATCGGCTTTGAGGTGATTGAGGTGAAGAAGTGATTTACTCCTACGAAATGTACTGCCTTCTTTGGTGAAGATTAACTCTTTTGTTGGCATTCCCTCATAAACATGAATAGCAGTCGGGGCAACCGTTAATGAAGTTGGTTAACTATAGCATTCAGTTGTTTTTTTTAAAAAAAGAGTTGGTGTTCAAACAAGTTGGTGTTTTTTATGCAATGGTGCTGTTCTTTTGGTGGTGTCTTTCTTTTTGGACTGTTTATGAAAGCAATTAAGCAATATATCATGTTATCATTTTCTAAATCTATATTGTGAACTTTTTAGTATAGGAGTTGATGAGTTAAATAAATGGGAAAATATAATAATAAAAAGCCTGGATCGTCTGGAAATAGAGGTCACAAATTGAATTGTTGTCACAGTGGACAATATCACAACCTTTCTTCCCCTTTACTTCTTCACCGTCTCTTTTATCTGCATATTCTCTACAGAGAGTTTTATCTCTTATTTGTAGAGATAATAGAGAACAAAATCTATCCCTGGTTAATCTAAAATAATGAGATAAATCTGGAGTAAGTATGTGAACAACAAAGACTAGGTTTTGACCTTATCTTTAACTGATTTTATTCAATCTCAAATGATTTGGTGGGATCATATCCCAATAATAGGCGTATAATTAAAACTAACGCCAACAGGAGTAATAGGGATTATGTCATGTTAGTTTATTATGTTCCTCACTTTCAAATGAATGAGAAACTGGTTGTCTGAAATAACTTGTTGGCTAGTTTTCTTGTCTCCAAGCATAAGGCTATGTTTATTATCAAATAAATAAATCGCGCCCATGTCTGAACTGTTGAAATATGTCTGAATTCTATATTTATCTGCTATTTCAGTTTTTTTTAGTTTGCATTTCCGTTAATATGACCTTTAAGCAAATGCCTGACATTAAATGTTCTTATATTCCAGCTTAGTTTCTTGATTATGGTCTTTTGCTAATTGTCCATTGTCATGTGTCAATTGCCAAAATAAGTCTTTGATTACATCTTTTTAAGTCGAACCAATGGAATTTTGGAGTGCAGACTATATGTTCTTTCATCCTCAATATACAAACCTGTTAGCTGAGCTTTGTTTGAGCTGGCCCTTACTTCTTTTACAAACTCAATTTCAGCAAATTGCCCAGCTTGTGGAAACGGACAGGCATATTTCAGGCAGATGCAAATTCGATCTGCAGATGAACCAATGACGACCTTCTACAAATGTTGTGCCTGTACCAAGGAGTGGCGAGAGGATTAATGCCACCCATCCCCAAGGTTTCAACAGTAACAGATCTTCCTTTGATGTGATGCAAGCAACTGGATAATTTTGTCAAGGTAATTTGGAAATTTTTCTAATCTCAATTTTCTTTACATGGTTTCTGCCCATGGATCAAATTCATACTATGATCATCTCCTTATAAGTGAGCGAAAGATCTTATAAATAAATAGCAAGTGGGAAAGCATATTATAAAACATCGCAAACTAAAATGCAACTCCACTCATTATAGTTTAAACACATCATTGATTACTGGTAAAATGAATTTGCACAGTCAATGATAAAGAAAGTAGAAAAAAAAACAATCCTATTGTAAGTTAGCCGTTAAAAAATGAGTCAAACAGACATTCTTCTTCATCAACCACTTCATCTTGGCATCATCTAGAGCAAACTCTCACATCCTAGACAACTCCTGAACCATATGCGTATAATTTGACTCAATTGTGGTCCGCTCTAAGCTTAAATCATCATCTTCAACCTTGTTGTCGATGTCTGTAGGCGAAGAATGACACAAGTCTGAAATATCAAATTCCACCTCGCCACTGTCTAGTGCATTCGTATAACACCTCAAACCTGGTTCACACTAATAATCTAATTGGAATGTCATTGGCCTCGGTTAGGTAAGTTAACCCGAACCCAACCCTGTGGATTTACTCTTGGCGTCTTAAGATGAGAAATATTTATCGTTATGCATGGATGAATCTATGAAATAAAATTAATATGCTACTACATGGATGGCATGTCAAAACATTTAGTTTGATCATATCAAAACATTCTCGACATTTGGGTTGCGACCCACTTATTCATTCTATTCATATTTCACTTTTATCATTTGACTAGCACACTAATATCTATTTCAAATCATAATATCACTATCTATTTCTAGTTATTACAATCTTCATCATAAGTATTTTTATTGTTCATAATTGCATAACAACACAATTAAAATAGTCAAAACAAATATTCGATCAACGTGAATGCGTGTTTGGAAGAGACATCATTGGTCTTCCTTTTAGGCTGGCTCATGCTACTTATGATCATCACCCACATATAATATAAAAACACGTTAGTAACGAGTGTTACTGGTCTAAAAATATTACTAATATTAAACTGACTATGAGAAAAAACATTGTGAAATCTATGAGGGCATCTATTAAACTGAAATCATCTTTAACTGAACTGATCTACTGTTCCTGATGCTTCTCTCAGCATTTTCTCATTTTTCTTTCTGGTCCCTTGGGACTACTGTCATATCCTAAGCCCTTTTTCTTACTTTTATACCCATTCGCGTAGCACAGTTGTCGGTTTTGGCTTACGACTAGCACATGCTACTTGTGTAGCATAGTTATCAGCGACTTTAACTGGCACATGTCGCTAGCATAACATGATTGTCAGGATTTTTGGCTTACGACTGGCACATGCTACTTGCATAGCATGGTTATCGGCGGCTTCAACTGGCTCATGCCACTTGCATAGCATGGTTGTCGAGATTCTTGGCTCACGACTGGCACATGCTACTTGCGTAACATGGTTGTCGGCGGCTTCAACTAGCACATGCCATTTGCGTAGTATGATTGTTGGGATTCCCGGCTTACGATTGGCATATGCCACTTGCGTAGCATGGTTGTCGGCGGCTTTGACTGGCACATGCTGCTTGCGTAACATGATTGTCGGCGGCTTCGAGTGGCATATGCCACTTATGTAGCATGGTTATCAGCAGCTTCGACTGGCACATGCCACTTGTGTAGCATGGTTGTCGGCGACTTCGATTGGTACATGCCACTTTCATAGGATGGTTGTCAACGGCTTCAACTGGCACATGCCTGTTAGTGTAGTATGGCTATCGAAAAATGTAAAAACTACATATATATATATATATATATATATATGTATTGGTAAGGATTTATATGATAGGCCCGAAGGCCTCTTGTAGTAGATCTTGTTTTCGAAAACATACTCGAAGGATTTCATCCTCGAGAGTTATTAATTCGGAAAACTATTCAACTAAATGACCCGTGCTAAGTGGGATCCAATAAAACACCATTCAACTTGACCTACATTCTGAAAAATAAATCACAATAGAATAGAGCAATAAATCAGAGGCGAGTCTTAAACAGACTTGGTAGAAACCTGAGCGTGTTTTAGTGCCTAAATGATGAACTCCTACTCTGTACCTAATTGTCAATCATGCGGTGACGGCGACAAGGTTGTGGTTGGCTTGAGCAAGGATCATAGAGGAAAAGAAGATGAAGAAAAAGAAGAAGGAAATTGGGTGAGAAGGATGGCGGTGACTGAATAATGATAGTGTTAGAAGTGTGAAAATGAGTGGTCAGTGAGAAAAACAAATGGTCAGTTGAGAAAAATGAATGGTCAGTGAGAAAAACGAATGGTCAGTGAAAAAAATGAATGATCGTTGAGAAAAACGATGGTCGTCTCGTAATTTAAAACTTAGCTCGATTGAAAATAATGTTCAAACCAACCGGTTCAAATTATAAAACCCTGATTCGAATCACGGGTTTTACGATCTTCCCTCCTTATAAAAATTTCGTCCTCAAAATTTTAAATTAAGAAGGCTTCACTCTTGATGTCCTGGTTGACCACATCTAAAGCATGCGTCCGTGCCAACTCTGCATATTTCTCTGTGATGGCATCCACAGTTTTGACATGTTGGGTATTTGTTCTCCAGAACTTGTCCATCCATAATTTTCATTTTAGCTGGGGCATCTATCCTATGCCTTTGTTGTCCCCTAATCTGATTGATATTGTTGAGGGTATTGTTGTCTCTGTTCATAATCTCGATGGGGTCGAGTAGCCAAGATTCGTTCAGCTTTGCTTGCGGCTCGCACCACATCCCCAAAAGTGGCAAATCTGCATTTGTACCACTGCCAACCATGCAATGGTAGCCTCCATTTCGTTTGACGGCTTCTAATGCTACGGCAGCTTCCACTATGATGGCTTTTGCTATGGGGGCTAACCAAGCCTGGCTCACTGAGTTTTTCTGGCGGCAATGCGGTTGTCGATTGGCTAGACATGGTCTCACTGTGAACATGAGTAGGGCTAGCTTGTCTGGAAGAAGGAGGTGATGAAGTCTTGTTCCGAGTACTTTGAATTCTTACTATGATTACCCTTACTCACTGATCCAATCCAGAAAATACTGCCATATTACCTATTGGTGAGAAATCTGGAAATCAAAGACAATAAGGATAGAAATATATACCTGTCAGCTTGACTTAGAGCAATCTTTGCACACACATCACCCATGAAAATATCTTCCAACTGAATCAACCGAGAGTTTGCTCTGATACCAAAATTATAACACCCCAAATCCAGTTCACATTAAGAACCAAATTGGAATGTCACTGGCCTCAGTTAGGTTGACTAACCCGAACCCAACCCTGCAGATCTACTCTCAGTGTCTCTAGATAGGCGATGTCTATCGCTATGCATTGATAAATGCACAAAAATAAACCTAACATGCTACTACATGGATGACATGTCAAAAGATTTAATTCGATAACATCAAAACATTCTCGACATTTGGGTCTCAACCCACTTATTCATTCTATTCATATTTCATTTTTATCATTCGACTAGCACAATAATATTTATTTCAAATCATAATATCACTATCCATTTTTACTTACCACAATCTTTATCATAAGTATTTTCATTGTTCATAATTACATAACACAATCAAAATAGTCAAAACAAATATTCAATCGGCATGTATGCAAAATACATCACTACTCCCTCGTCCAGGCTGACTACATATATTATAAAAACATATTAGTAATAAATGTTACTGGTCCGAAAATATAACTAATATCAAACTGACTATGAAAGTAAACCCTCATATGAAAGAAAACATCGTGAAATCTATGAGGACATCTTCTAAACTGAAATCATCTTTAACTGAACTGATCTACTGCTACTGATGCTTCTCTCGACATTTTCTCATTTCTCTTTCTGGTCCCTTGGGATTATTGTCATATCCTAAGCCCTTTTTCTTATTTCCATACCCACTCGCGTAGCACGATTATTGATTCCGGCTTCGATTGACACATGCCACTTATGTAGCATAGTTGTCAGTGGCTTCAATTGGCACATGTCGCTAGCATAATATGGTTGTCAGGATTCCCGGCTTATGACTAGCTCATGCTATTTGCATAGCATGGTAATCGAGATTCCCAGCTTACGACTAGCACATGCCACTTGCAGAGCATTGTTGTCGGGATTCCCAGCTTAAGACTGGCACATGCCACTTACGTAGCATGGTTGTCGGCGGCTTCGACTAACACATGCTGCTTGCGTAATATGGTTATCAGTATTTCCGGCATACGACTGGCACATGCCAGCGTAGCATGGTTGTCGGCGGCTTCGATTGGCACATGCCCTGTAGTACGATTATTGAAAAATGAAAAATTATATATATATATATATAGCTCTTGGTAGGGATTTATATAATAGGCCCGAGGCATCTTGTAGTGGATTTTATTTTCGAAAAACATACTCGAGGGATTTCATCCTCAATGGATTATTAATTCAGAAAGCTATTCGACTAAATAACCCGAGCTAAGTGGGATCCGGTAAAACACCACTCAACTCGTTCTATAATCTGTAAAAATACATCACGATAGAATAAAGCAATAAAGTAGAGGCAAATCTTATACGGACCTGGTAGAAGTTTCGAGCGTCTTAGTGCCTAAACGATGAGTTCCTATTCCGTACCTAATCGTAAGTCATGAGGTAATAGCGATGGGGTTATGGGTGGCTTGAGCGAGGATCGTGGGGGAAAAGAACAGGAGGAAAAATGAGAAAGATGGTGGTGGCTGAATGATAATATTGTCAGAAGTGTGGAATATATAGGTGTCAGGGGAAAGAAAACGAGTGGTCAGTAAAAAAAATGAATGATCGTTAAGAAAAATGAATAGTTGTTTCGTAATTTAAAACTTAACTCGATTGAAAATAATGGTTGAACTGACTGGTTCAGATTATTAAACCCTGACTCGAAGCACTGGTTTTATATTTAGGTCGAGATTCTCGTTGATTGAACTGTCACTCTTGTCCATCTTCACGCCAGGAATATCCATGCCTCCTAGATCAATTTCTGAGACATGCCTGTAAAGGCTTTCCCCGAGGTTAGCTTCTTCACCAGAAATGGAACAGTTTATATCTGTCCTCTCAGAAGTTAAATAAGAAAAGTGCCTCAGAGAATTCCGATGAGAAAACACAAATCTGTTCGAAAATGAGTCGCTCAATGGCACTTGAGGCAAAATGCAATTGCTCTTTGGTTCGCTTGAAGATTGCATGACCGGAGGTTCCCAATCAGGTACAAGCTTCATTGTCAAAAAGTCGATAAGCTCGGCTATGAAATTCACATCTTGGTGAGATAGATCAAGTTCAACCGTCTCGCCTGCTACTGTCAGTGCAGTGTCACTGTTGTGTTAAAGCAAAAAATGAATATATTTTGCTCTGCCTGCAAGTTACCACCACGCCCAAGAATATTAATATGTGAAAAAAAAACCACAAACATACATGAAGTAACAATACTTTCACCAATACGCAATGTCAACTCCACAGAATTGTCCTTGCATTTCTCTCCCATCAGCGTGAATTCATAACTCTTGTAAGTTTTTGGTGTCTCTAAGATTGACAATTCAGAAGTTCTAGAGTCTGCTTTAGTCCTAGAGTTGACAGAAATTGCTTGTAGTAGGTATCCATTTCTATGGACTGCGGCTCAGACTGATGGGCTCTTTGGGCCCTACCTAAACTCTGAAACCACTGTTGGATCCTTCGAACCCCTAAAAAGGGACTTTAAACAACCGAAAGAAACTCGTAATAGGTGTTACGGGCCTCTCTTTTTAAAAGCTAGCTTAAGAATTAAAGTTTTCCCATTAGCCTATATACAAGTCACCAACAACCTCTACGACCGATGTGAAGTAAATCCAACACAGACTTCACTACTTCTGCTATTGGCGCATTGTCGAGAGTATGTACAAGGTTAGGAATGTCATCCTTTGTGCAACCATAGAGAAGAGGATCTTCCAAAAGCTCTCTTGCAAATGGTCGATAAATTTAACATTGCAAGAATAAATGTTGACTAATTCTGTGTACTCCTCGTCATATAGCTCTGCTGCCATGAACTCAGTAAGAAGATCTATGTCATCATCATTCACATGAAAAATTTATAAAGAAGTTTATGATAGAGATACAATCATAGAAGTCTTCACCAATCACACTACAATAGAAGATGGTGATTAGGTACCAAAATTTTGGTTAATCAATGTTTTTTTAATTAGAATTTGTAATTTGATTAATTTTCTTTTATTATTAAAACATTAGGTCGAGCTTATGCAATGTTAAATTTATTTTTTAAATATTAAAATTTTCTCTCTCTCTCTCTCTCTTTGTTAGGGAAAAAATCGCTAATTGAATCGGATATTTTAGAACTCATAAAATCTTATATCATATTTTACCAATTGACGTTATTTTTATAGTAGTCAAGATATACGGGTGTTTGTTGAGGCAACTCACACCTTGTTAGGTGAATTAAATATTAGATTAAGATTGCTATAGTGTATTCGCGATTATAATATGTTCTTTTATGTATATTTGTATTGGGAATGAGATTATCGGGGATTGTGAAGTTTTTTTAAGTGTAATTTAAGCATGATGCAAATAATGCCCTTTCTCTAAATAAAAACAAAACAAGTTGTTTTGTAAAGTTTGTTTGATTTTGATTGTGCACCTCTCTTCTTTTAATCCAAATAAATATTTCGCTTTTTTAGTTTAAAATTAATCGCTTTAATAAATAATAAAATTAACTTGGTTGGCTAATTTATTTGGCTCTAGCTTCTTTTTCTTCTTCTCTTTATTTTTCCTTCTAACTACAACAAACATTTCCATATAGTAGGAACCACATTCCCAACAAAAAAATATAGAATTGTGAAATGAAAAATAAATAAATCTCAAATCAAACTAATTCACATCCATTTAAGATTGGTGAGTACTCATATTAAATCAGATTAAGTCAAAATAATAACATAAGCGCATTGTTTATAAAGTTAGGCATCATAAATTACAAAATTCGGCTCTCTTGGAATTCATATGTAACATAGAATTCAAGTAGAATAAAGCAAATAATTTTAGTTAGTTTTGTTTCTTAACATATGATGTTGATATTATTCATATTATTAATAAATATCAAAGTGATACACTAATTAATGGAAATTGTCTTTATAAATTACCTGTGAAAAAAAGCCTAATTTGAATAAAAGTTAACGAAGGGAGAACATGACCCAAAGCTGCACTTTTTATAAGTAACCAAAAATGATATAAAACTAACAATCGGCCTAATTACGTTAATATCAAACTTTTTGTCCAAGTTCGTTAATACTATTTTTGTAAACCTCTATCCATGGAATTGGCCATTGATAGCTGAGCTCCATGGCCATGGCCGCTCAGCCGTTTCCTGCCCCCGACCTGCGCCAACCCTCGTCCGCCTTCGTCCACGCAACCCTGCCGACCATATCTAGGCGCTCAAAGTTGCAACCTTTCCATGTTTTCTCGTCTAAAGGGAGGAGCCCAGAAGAGGTAGGTGCGGTCCGGAAGTCCTCCGTGCGCGAGCTGTCTCGTATACTGAGAAGAGAGGCTGCGGTTCGGGGCATCGGGCGCAAGGCCAATGCCGCCGTCCTCAAGTCCGGCCGTCTGTGGCCCAGGGCGGTTCTTGAGGCGTTGGACGAGGCCGTGAGCTGTCGGCAGTGGGAGTCTGCTCTCAAGGTTTAATGGGCTAAATCTTTGTTTTTTAACAGTTTTTGTTTTGAGCGGAAGGCATGCGATAAATCTTCTTTGCTTGCTGTTGGGATTGTAGCTTGATTTTATCTCGTTCGTATGAGCAGATTTTAAAATAGTTTGGATTGCATTGCAGCTGTCTTTTGTCACTTGATTACTTGGACTTAAGATTAGTTCAATTGGAGTTTGGTTCATATATGTGTTTGATGAGTTTCCCTGATGTGCCCTTTGATATCTTGTTCTTAAAATTGGATAAACTTGAGTCGAACTAATCTGTGCTTTTGATTAGACTAGTTCGGAAAGGCTGTCGTTTGTAGTATGTTGTATCTGTTGATAGCAGCCCATTTTGCCCTTTTTTTTAATGTTAAAGACTGATTTATTTTTATGTGACTGTTACTAACATAGGTTTTGCGTCCGTAGAAATATTTATCTTAAGAAAAATTCAATTCAGCCTGACTCGTGTATTTATTTCATTAATATGCATGGCATGCTGTTGGATTTTTTTGTTTATTTGGTCTGTTTCTTGCTGTGGTTTGTTTTTATGTTGCATTTTTATCTAGCTACATCCACGTCTCTCTACCTTTCCCTCTATTTGAGATAATTGTAGTATAAGAAGATAGGTTTTAGATTCTGTGAATTAGGTGTTTGTTTTCTTCAATGCAGAAATTTTCTATGATGTTATTCTCTCTGTTTTTTTGTTCGTGAATTCTGTTTTTCTTTTTGCTTGAATGTAGATTTTCAAACTGTTGAGAAAACAGTTTTGGTATATCCCAAAATGTCAAACTTATGCAAGATTAATAACAATGCTGGGGAAGTGTGGGCAACCAGAGCAAGCAAGGTCTCTCTTCCAAACCATGCTTTCTGAAGGGCTCCAACCGACGCTAGACGTTTATACATCTCTTGTGGGGGCTTATGGCCTTAGTGGAACATTTTGAGAAAGCGTTCCAACTCATTGACGAGATGAAATCGGTATCTGACTGCAAGCCTGATGTTTGTACCTACACTATTCTCATCAATTCCTGCTGCAAGCTGCAGAGATTTGATCTGATCAGTAAAATACTCAACGACATGTCATACGTGGGTGTATGCTGCACAAATGTAACTTACAACACTATTATTGATGGCTATGGAAAAGCTGGGCTTCATGAACAGATGGAGGAAGTTCTGTCTGATATGGTGGAAAGTGATTACTGCGATCCTGATGTTGTTACCATGAATTCTTTTCTATGGGCATATGGAAATATTGGTCAAATCCAGAAGATGGAGGTATGGTATGAAGAGTTCCAGCATATGGGAGTGGCACCAGATGTAATGTCATTCAATATCTTGATTAGGTCCTATGGTAAAGCCGACAAGTTCGATAAAATGGCTTCCGTGGTGGAATTCATGCAGAAGCGTTTCTTCTCTCCAACGGTTGTTACTTATAACACAATAATTGAAAGCTATGGAAAGGTGACCAGTATTGAGAAAATGGAAGAGTTCTTTAGATTGATGAAAAATCAGGGTATGAAGCCTAATTTTGTGACATATTGTTCACTTGTTAGTGCGTATGCCAAAGCTGGCCTTCTTGATAGAATTAGCTCAATTTTAAAGCAAGTAGTCAATTCTGATGTGCTTTTGGATACCACATTTTTTAACTGCGTAATTAGTGCCTATGGCCAAGCTAGAGATGTGGACAGTGCAGAGGAAATATATTTGTCAATGAAGAAGTGGAATTGCAAGCCAGATAATATAACATATGCCATTCTAATCCAACTGTACAAAGGTCAAGGCATGATAGAAGCAGCCCAAAAGCTAGAAAGCAAGATTTCAGGTAACAGCTTCGCATGAATTTAATTCTTTATCTTTATGTGCATTTATTCACCAATCATCATATTTGTTCAATTATAGAGTTTTTTTCAAATTTGGTATGAGCCATTTTCATAAAATTAACTTCTCCATAATTGATCTGTTTGGAAATTGTTAGTTATTTTTGGCCTTATTGGACCCACTAATAAGATGTGCTGCAATATTTTTTCATGATTTAACTGCTTATTGGAAATAAACAATTTTCTAATACAATGCTTTTAGTAAAATTAGCAAATCTATTATGTTTTAACTATATGTGGCTGGATTTACTGGATGTGGTATCTCTCTCAGTTAAAGAAATTGCAGGCTTTATCATTACATTTGGACAGAACACTCTGCAGTGATGTTATGCTCTTGGATATTGTGTCTAATATACTAAATTTTAATAGCTTTTAGATATCTACTTTCTAGTTAGTTGCTTCAAGTTAACCATATGGGTAAAGGGAGTGGATTTGCTATAGTGAGTGCTACAGAAAAACCCTCTGTAGCAGCCTTTTTATTGGTTCAAATCACCACAGTTGCCCGAGTCTGAAAAATTTAACTGTAACAAGCATTTAAACTGCACTAATTATGGTGATTTAGACCAATTAGGGAGCTTCAACGGGTGTGCGGTAACATTTGGCAAATCCAATTCCTTGGTAAATAGTTGGTTTGATATATGATAAGTATCTTCCAAGTTTTATTTCACTGATATTTTGCTTTAGTTTATAATAGCTATCTGTTGAGACTATGGCATCCTTTTCTTAAAACTACTATTATGTTCAGGCACTTTTAGCCAGGGGACAATTTATTCCAACTTGGTGCTCGCTGATAAAGAAAGGATGAATTGATCATGGACACAGCTCAAGCTATATTATATGTGCTTGGAGTGTTAAAGCAGCAGTTTGGATTCGAGGGCTCGTTGATTTGCAGAGCTGAAACTCTATCCTTTGTACTGCAGCAAGTAGGTGTTGATTCATGGACGCCGTTTTGATTTCTTTTAGCTGTTCAGCGGATTGATGTTTGTATCATTCCTGGATATTTTACTTATTTAGCTTGACTATGGCTTGTTTTCAGGTTAACCTTTCACCAATTGCTCTTCTGATTAGAAAGGAGAATGTCCAAAGAATCAGCATTCAGTCGAGAGTTCTAAATATTTAGGTCTAGGGTTGGTCCTTTGATAGTGATCTCACATCCACATTTTTCCTCCACTGCCTTGATTACTTTCCTTGAGAGTCATCATTCTTACCCTAAAATGTCTGATGCCTAGGGAAATTGGAATGTGGTCGAAGGTTTGTGGAAGAAGTGATCAGAATCAGCTATATGCATTATGCTGCCAGTCAGTTCAATGAGTTTTTCAGCTACCTTCAGTTAATGAAAACCTGTTGCATGTGGAGAATATTGTCATGCCATGCTTCATAAATGGTGTTTTCTTTCTCGGAGTGAACTCTGTGGAGAAGTCTCAGGTAAAGATCGATCTTGTTCATATTTCAAAGATCAATAACAAAGAACTAAAAATGTTACAATCTAGTACTGTTGGAAAGATATTTTCTTAATTAGTCTTTTTCCTCAAAGCAACTACACCATTTCAAGGCGAAGAATATACAAGATTGGAAACCACTTCATTATCTCAGGGACAACAGAGCTACTGTAAGACCCCGACTATGATTTTGATAGAAAGGTAGATATGGATGTTTCCTAGCCCTATTCGGAAAGATGAATATTTTCATTGTTGGATATACTTATGATGTCCTCATATTAACGATGATATTTCACCGGAAAAGCTTTATTTGTTGACTTCAAAGTTTGTACGTTGATGATTTGTTCAATTTTCTGAGTTAGGTCAGCTGACCTGTTCTTCTTACATTAGAGTCAAACTTTGAGTTATTTTAAATCGAAAATCTAGTTCTTCTTGGTTTATAGAGAAGAGAGTCAAAGTGGATTTATCAATAAAAAAGTCACGAAATACTATAGTTCTTACATATGATTTCTTAATTTATTCAAAAGTAATGGGTCGAGATTGTACACCCCCCTCTTATAAAAAAATGCAGCTGGTTTAATCCAGCCATTTTTTTGAAATAAACAACTTGCACATTCCTTTTAAAAAAGATCAATACACTAAGGCAATGTTGTTGATCAATTCCATGATGAGTGCTGTTTTACCCGCTCCATCCCCTTTGAATGGTCCGATTTTTCTTCTGCGGCGATGAGGAGCTACTAGATTCACTACTTTAATCCCTGTTTCAAAAATAGATAATTTGGTATCTAACCGGATAAAAGTAGGTGCAGATTTATGAATGGGGGATGTTGTACGAGTATCTACCGGTGCTGTCTTCCACCAAAGTAAAAATTGTTGCTTGTAATATTTTTTCTCTAATTTAAGTTAAGCCAACGTACAAATGCTGGTGTTCCATCAAAGAATTATAACATTTATCTTAATTAATTAAAATCTATCTTTATTGATTAGAATCTATATAGATTATTATATAGTTTGTCTCATTATTTAAGAGGGTGTTATATACATAAAATTAAAGTTTATTTATAATATAAGGGCTGGTGACATTTTGCCTTATGTGTATATATAATATAATGTGGAATCATGGCTGCTGAACGAACAAGTAAGCCGAGCTTACCTTGTGCTCAAACTTGACCTAAATGACTTGACGTTTGTTCAAATTTGAGTTGAGATTGAATGAATTTCGAGAATATATGCTTGAAATCAACTCGAATATTTCTAATACTGTTTGAGCTCGACTCGATTTGGAATACACTTAAACTGTTAAATTTTAAGGAGTTCGAAACCAGTTAATTTGTGAGATCAAATCAAGTTCGAAAGTAGTTTGTTTTGGAGAAAAAACATACAGTTATAGAGATTTTAAAAATAACAAAATAGTCTATCAATATATTTATATAAACTATCTCAATAATAAAAAGGTCTTTTCAAGTTTCAACATATATTTTAATTTTTTTTACAAAATACTTAAAACATCATTCAACAATATACATTTCCAAAAAATAAAATGTTTGGAACTATAAACCAAAAAAAAATTCCATAAGGTTGAAACACTAAAGTAGACAATAAAATATGTAGCCTCAACACGCCTAAAGTGCCAAACTTGAAAAGCCAAACAAACCATAATTTCAAAGTGACAAATGACACAAAGATGATCAAGTTTTATAGCAAAAATTAACAGCAACTCTCAAAACAATCTTCCGGAAAACATACAATAGGAAGCAGTTTTGACAACTCCCCCCACAAAGACTTCACATTAAAGCTTATATGTAATTTCAGATACTACTTCATTTTTTATAACACGTCAATCATAAGAAATAATATTCCCCTTACTCAAGTGTATTAATACCTACGGTCCTTTCTCCTCCATTGATCTGCATATATATTTTTTTCAACAACTATTAGAATGCCCTTAGCCTTTTACTGCATGAAAATTTTTTTTAACTAAGCATGTTAAGCAAAGCACCAAAATCACATAAAACACCACTTTCCAATTTTTGGTATTAGTTCACACCAAAATTTGAATTAAAACATAAACCTCATTTGAAGAGCACATGACCGACATCCAGTGCTCTCCATTGATCTCCCACCAATTTTCAAACAATTATATATTGAACACAACTTTCCACTTTGTGGAAAACTTTGTAACTAAGCACACGTTCACCAATACAACATTTTTTTAAATCAAAGCACACAAAATCACTAATTTCAATGTTGTTTGCCTGGAATTTTGTGGCATTGAGTATTGTCTCAAAAAATCCCGACTTGATGACCATTTTTTACTCGAAGATAACAGGAAAAGAAAAGGAACAAAGCATACGAACCAGCCTTGTGGAGGGCGACCTTGACCTTGTGCGGCTGGGCTGCGCCATTGCATCCTTGGCCTCCCAAGCGGCACACTTGGCGAGGTTGGTCTGGTGGCACTTCCTGTGGGTGTGGGCGAGGTAGTTGCCCTCATTGTTGTGAAGGGTGAGGACAGAGCTTGCACTCATAACTGCCCAAGTGGTTCCTCATGAAGTAAAGGTCCTTGTCCAGGTTGATCGTCTCCATGGCCGGCCACCACAACCTCTCCGTCGATCGCCTCATTTTGCGCCAATGTGGTACAGTCACTCCCGAGCTTTGATCCCCATTCCTTGCCCATATTCACTCTCCTTCAATCAAGACCTCTACTGTAACACTTCAAATCCAGTTCACGCTTGTGAACCAAACCTGTAAAACCCGTGTTGTCCGTTCAACCAGTCGGTTCTAGTCGAGTCAGTTTCATGAACCGTGTGTTGAGTCGAGGTCAACCGTAAGTTATGAGCGATGAGGGTCAAGTGTACCTGAATATATGATGATAACATCAGAATATATGAAAATATCCAGTATTTTTCTTTTTATATGTTTGATCGTAGAAATAGTTTTAGGCTGAATAACGCATTAGGACTTGTTATGGGGTAGTTTGGGCGGGTTATTAGTTATAGAGCATGTCATTTGGATGTTGTTGTGTTTGTTATATTTTATGGGATTTTCCCATATTTTTCTAGATTTTTTTAGGATTTATTATAAACTAGTTATTATTTTAACTCGAGTAAGGATCGAGGTCAATACTTATTTACGAGTTTGTCACTGGAGTGTTTCTTCTCCCTACTGACGTTTCCTCACCTCCAAAACCCTATTGCCGCCCATGTGGTTGTCGCCGCCGTCATCGACGCCGCACTGCCACCAATCGATACCGCCCCACCTTGCCTTGTCGTGCCGTCGTCGTGCCACCCCGACTAACCCTGGCCACTGTCTCGCTGCCTCGACACTGGAATCGCCTTGCGAGCCGCGACGCTCCCATTGTCGATTCACCGCCATCTGGGCCACGGTGCCGCAGCTGTGACGCCGACGACCACCCCCTCGACCTCCCTAACATTTCCCCCAACCTAGCACCACTGCCAAGGCCGGTCGTGGGTCTGATTGGAATGACCAACTGCCCCCGCTGAACTTGACGCCGCCACTACCGTCCTCACCGTCACCACCATTGGATCGAGCTTGCCGAACTAGTCGAGCTGGTGCTAACGGTACCTCATATCACCGCCACCCTGTTGGTCGCTGAAAAACCGTCGAGAATCTGCCAAAAACTCGCCGGAACTTGCCGGAAAACCAAATTTATTGGAATTCGCCGGATCTTCCACTGAGTTCGCCCAGTTGAACATGATCGAACTTCGAACGTCGTCGAGCACCGAATTCGAGCTCCAAGATACGTGATGAAACCCTAACCGTCATCGATTGCCGACAACACAAGGTATAATTACCTCTGATTTAATTATTTAAAATTGATTATTATTAGTACAACATGCTTGGATTGGTGAATTGTGTGTTATAATTATATATATAATTATATATATATATATGTGTGTGTGTGTGTGTGTGTGTATATTGATTTGATAAAGTATAAAATTGTTTGATTGAAAATTGTTTGATTGAGTGGTGTTAAAAGTGGAAGCTAAGAAACTAATTAGGGTAACTAAGTAATGAGAATGATCTAATGCAAACTAGCCTAAGTAGACTTGCTAGAATTGACATCGGTTGATGTAACTATGATTGATGCATGATGGATGTATGCGTGATATAGGATGTATGACTGCATCATGAGCGGGCGTTAGCTTTTAGTTTGTTGTGTGGGTACGGAGTTGAAGCTCGCCGCCTAAGTGCGAGGACCCGATTGGAGTTTCTACTAGGTCCGTTTAAGACTCATTCTCTGTTTTACGCTATTCTATTGTGTATTTGATTTATCATGTGCAGGACGAGTTAAGTGACATTTTATCGGATCCCACTTAACTTGGGTCATTTAGCCAACAGTTTTTGGATTGATAACCCTCGAGGTTAAGATCCCTCGAGTCAATTTTCGAAATTAAGATCCACCACAAGTTGCCTTCGGGCCTGTCGTATAAATCCCAACCCAGACCTATATATATATAGTTTTCAAGTTTTCAGTGAGAGATGTAATGAGGTATATTCGACAACCGTGCTAAGCGAGCGGGCACGTGCTAGTCAATAGTAGGTTTGAAACTAGTGAGCGTCCACTCCATTCCTGTGGGATCCTGACAACTCAACCTTTGAGTTCCTCAAACCCGGAGAAGTGTGGAGGTTTACGGGTATTGTTGTACAGCGCATGTCTAGACTTGTGTCTAAAAGGGTATTGAAGGTGCATGTCTGAGAGAACTCGGCCCTTGTACTCATGGATAGGAGTAATACGGAGAATCTAGAGGGTGAGATGAATAAGAATAATTTTCCCACGCAAAGGGATAGTTGAATGGCCAAGGAAAGAGAATGTGATGGAAAAGGGGATGTTGCTACCCGAGGGTGATGTCTCCCATTATTGCCCTTGTGAGAGTTCTTGAGAAAGTATATGAGATTTTTATTCAACAGGAGGGTTCGCTCTCCTGTGCAAAATTGATATTAGTTATTTTTTGGACCCGTAACACTCGTTACTGACAGTTTTCTATATATATGTAGGTGAGTACTTCGAAGAATGAGAGTTGTCGGGACTACAGAGGAGCAGCACAAAAATCACGCACACATGTACCTGTCGAGTGTATGTAGTGATGACGACGTGTGTTGAACTGTGTTGATGAATTTGATATGTTATAAGTGTGAATCTATTATGAGTATTTTGCATGTGAATGGAAATGGAAAGTGATGACGACGAAGCAAGGACAACTAGAATGTGATGGAATATGAAATGTTTGGATTATGTTTTGATGCACGTTAATATAAATATATGATGTTTACTGTTGACAGGGTGGCCCCTATTGCATTTTTAGGGGAGACTCTATCCGTTTTTTCATAAAATTAATAAATTTTATTTGAATTTCTTGCTTGTTGCATTGTCTTATTTTTGCTTGCACATCATAGCATGCATGTAGGACTACGTTAGAACCCAAGCATCTCATCCATACATTTCATGTTTGCACTTCCATCTTAAGATGCTGAGGACAGATCTGGATTGGCTTAACCGAATCTAGTAGATTAGCTAACGGTTCGGTCACCGGTGATATTTTCGGGTCGATTCATGGGTGAGCCGAAATAGGGTATTATAGGAATGGTATCAGAGCTAACCCTTGGTTGATTAAGATCGTAGATACGTTATAGGTTACATGTGTGCCAAAGCTGCTCCGAGCAATACTGACAGGTATTTTTCTGTCTTAATGTTTTTGGGTTGCAGATTTTTTTACGAGTCAATAGTGTGATAGGGTGAACAGATCAAATCAGGAATTTGTAGCAAATCTGTCAGATGCAGATCTCAACCCACCTGTGCAATCTATTCGTGTTTCACATCATATCGTCATGTCTTGGCACTTAATCACAGCAAATCATTATGTCTTAACATTTAATCACAGCATATCATGTCTTAGCATTCAATCACAGCATTCTTAATATAATAACATCATAAGCAAAATGTTAACCACTCTATCGATTGACATGTGTGTGCAAGCGACATCATTGCTCCTCCGTCCAGGCTGGCACAGTCATCTCATAGTTATCACCTACATATAGTATAAAAACACATCAGTAACAAGTGTTACTAGTCCAAAATACAACTACAACAAACTGGCTATGAGAGCAAACTGTATATAAAAGAAAAACAATCGTATACTTCTCGTGAACTCTCTAAAGAGCACCTACTAAGGAGCCACTAGGCTGCAGACCCGATAGCATCCCGAACTATCTGCTTTGCTGATGCCTCTTTTGGCATTTTTCTCATTTCATTTTTCTCTGGTCCATCAGGACTACATGTATACCCTAAGCCTTCTCCTTACCTCCATAATTCTCCTGGCCTTGAGCACGAAGGCTGAGTACTCTCAGGCAGTCACCTTTAGTACCCTTTGAACCACAAGTCCGAACATGCACTGTACTTAACAGTACCTATAAACCTCCACGTTCTCTGGGTGTAAGAAACTCAAACCCGAAGTTGTCAGGATCCCTCAAGAATAAAACAATCCGCTCACTAATCCAGAGCCTGCTTTGACTGTCACGACATCTGTTCATGATATATACAAGTCGGTTTCACCATCTCTCGTCTCACTGAAAACTCGATAAAATTATATATATAGGCCTGAGAAGGGATTTATAGAATAGGCCTGAAGGGAACTTGTGGTGGATCTTATTTTTGAAATCATCCTTGAGGGTTTATTAATCTGGAAAACTATTCGGCTAAATGGCCCGAGTTAAGTGAGATCCGATAAAACGTCACTTAACCCATCCTATAGGCATTAAAATAACCATACAATAGATTAGAGCAAAAAACAGTGACGAGTACTAAACAGCCTGGTAAAAGCTCCAAGCGTCTTCGCACACCTAGGCGACGAGCTCCTATTCCGTACTTATACATCAAATCTAGAAGCTAACACCTGCTAACTAAATGATGCATCCACTCGCCATGAACATTACACACAATACAATCATATCCATCACAATCAATAATCATCAATGTGAAGTAATTCTAACCCATCCTATTCTTACCAATTTTATTACATTGTTCTAAGCTACATTGCAGTTAATTATCATGCTCAAATTTAATTTACTTAATTAAATCACTAACGTTCAATCACTATTAATCACATCATGCAACTTATCACTTCATTCATAATTAAGCATTAATCGCAACAATTAATCAATCCTAATATTTTGTGCTAACAATCATCAATTTCAAATAATTAAATCAAAGGTAATTATACCTCTCATCATCGAAAATCGACGACGGCTAGAGTTTTGTCGCGCGTCTCGGAGCTCGAATTCGGCGCTCGTCGACATCCAAATCAAGCGGTTTTCCGGCGGTTTCGGTAGTTTTTTGGCATATTTCTGGCGATTTTTCGGCGACAGTTGCCGGCTATGTCTACTGGTGGGATAGCGATCGTATTGGGTACCGTTGGAACTAGCTCGGCGAGCCCGACACGTCTATGACATTGACACAGTCGGTGGAGGTGGCGGCTCACTGGCAAATGGCTAAAATAGAGGTGGCGGCAATGGGTGACTAGATCCGGCCGGCATGGGCGGCAATGGGCTCCGCTCCGATCGGGGAGGGTTGTGGGTTGGTCGTAGGTATCGAGGCGACCACTGGATGGCAGCTGTGATGGTCACCAGAAGTGCGATCAACGACGGAAGCGCAGCGCAAGGGCCCAGCTTCCAGCATCACGGCAGCCAAACGGTGTCCAGGGTTGGTCGGGGCGGCAAGGCGACGTCGGCGGCAGCAGCAGCAGACACATTGGGCGGTGAGGGTTTGGGACGGGAAGGTTTCTGGGGCGGAAGAAATAGCTGGGTGGCAATATTGTAAATAAAATTTGACTCGAGTCGGATTCGAGTCAAAATAATAACTAGTTCGTAATAATTCCCAAAAAATACAAAAAATAGGGAAAATCCCATAAAATATATTACATGCTACAACATCACAATGACAAGCTCTATAACTATTAACCCATCCAAAACTGCCCCATAATGAGTCCTGACACAGCAAATGGCTTAAAACTAATTCTACGATCTACAATATATAAAAATTTAAAAAATAACTGGCATACTCTTATATATTCAATAACTTATTCTTTTTGTTGTATTCATGACGTTATCATCATATACTTGGGTACACATGACCCTCATAGCTCATACATGCGACTGGCGTCAACTCAGTACACATGTTCTGAAACTAACTCGACTCGAACCGATCGGTTCATAAGTATAAAACCCTGACTCGGATCGCGGGTTTTAAATCTTCCCTCCTTATAAAAATTTCGTCTTCAAAATTTCAACTCAAGGAGGTTCTACTGAAACTAGAACCTGGAAGTTGGGATACACATCATTTATATCCTCTACTGCTTTAACACTCATACACATCTTCACTGATTGTAGTTGTGCCGACATGGCGAGTTCTGCTAGTGATGCTGTCAATATCAAACCTTCTCGATTCTATACTTCCTGTACCTGTTCTGACATTATCATCATCCTTCTCCTTCATTCTGATCCCTACTGCTAACTCGGCGAAAAAATCCTAAGTCACCCCTAAGGGCCTAATAGGTTGGTCAAGCAGATACTCTAGAGTATCGCAAGGTGCTAATCTAGGTTATATCTGGAAAACTATGTTGAGGGTAAGGCCTACCTGCTAACATCTACCCATGTCTCTCTGAACCTTATCTGTGTGAAAAGTCAACTACATGTACTCTCAGGAAACTCTATCCTAGGTTCTACAGCCATCCTAAAGTGTGCTATGAGTCTCCTGCTAGGTATGAGCGTATAGGTTAATGAGCTACACGGCTCACTGTATAAGGAACTCCTCATAGAATGGAGGTGAGAACACCTGTACATACACCGTGTGTCTCAAGGAGTATGATAACATACTCTGCATGGGACTGTAGAGCCTGCATCTGGTCTGTGGCATGTGCTCTAGTCAATATATACTTATCTCAATCGTCTGGATAAACTGATAGTAAAAATGATACATCTAGAGGGGTGAGTAGAAATTCTCAAGTAAAAACTCTACTCTGTCTGACATCCCTAGTTATAGGAAAAAAGATTAAATCTCATGAAAATCTGTTCAACTGCTCAAGGACTCACAATAGGTGATATCTCATCCACACATGTGGTGTCTGACATCAGGTAAACGAAGGAATCCACTAGGCTATAGGCTAAGAAGACCTGCTACATAGGTATGTCACTCTGATCTATAGTAAGGTCATAGTATCATACAGGTGGCAGGGGAGATGAAATCCCTATGTAGCATACTGGGTGGCCAAAACATCGGTAGGTCTATGGACTTGTCTCTAAGATCACCACAAGTTAGTATGCCACAGGTGATCAGTCTGTGGAACAACCAATCACTAATGAATCTCATAAATAGCTCTCTAAGTGGTTCTAGTTCAATCAGATAACATTAGACACGTGTTTCTCGATACCATACTAGTCACCACTTCTAAACGAGCAGGGTTCAAATGACCCAAAGAACCATTGTCTCCCCTCAAGTCTACAGGGACTTATAGTGAGGTTTGACACATATCTCATCCACTCTTCAGTGGTGTATGACTTGTCGTCCCATACCAATTTGTAACACTAGTCTTGACTCACATAACTACTACCGCTGTGGTAGACTCTCAAGCAAGGCTATCGATCAAGATGAGCATATGCTGGTATCACTCTATCTGGTTAGCATGGTCTGTCCAGTCTGAAATCTCTATTGGCATCACTCTTAAGCTGGGGTGAAATCATCATCATAAGATCAATCTGCAAATATCTACCTACACTGCAACCCCTAATCAATACTATGAAGGTACCTTTGTACTCAGGGCAAGGCTCAACCCTATGGTTGAAGGTGAGAACCTAATCATACTGGCAAAACAAAAGGGAATCGTTATCTCTTTGAAGGACTCTTCCTCACTAACCCTCTATCTATGGCCAATATAAGTCGAATTCTTCTCACTAGTTGTCAGAATATTTTCAATAACATGTAAGTATACATGGTCGAAACAAGTAATAGAATGATGAATTCAAGTATCGTCCCACAGGGAGATGAATTTTCTATAATTAATTAAAGAAAATAAAATGAAGAACAAAACAAAAATAACTGACTTAACTAAATCTAAGTAATAACTTTAAATTAAAAGCAAAGTTATAATAATAAAACTAGTTCTAGGAGTTAAATTTCCCTTAACATCAATTTAATCTTAATTAAATCTTCCTCTTATTTTTTATTCCCTCAGATTGTCGATCTAGGATAATTATATGACATGGTGGCTCCCGCTCCTTCATGCTTCTATTATTTTGCCTGAATTTCTACCTCCCAGTGATAATTTCATTAATCAACAAAACAATGCATTAAGATTTACCTTACAAACGCATACAGTGTTATATATCTTCCGGGCACAACGACAAACAAGTTAAAAGACTCGTCGTATGATGAATTATCAATGATTAATCTAATTAATTTCTTCCAAAATCTAATCAAACCTCATAATCTAAAAATAAGTGATCAATCTACTCTTAGCATTTAGAACATGATAATTCAAACAATCTGATTGAATAGAAGAGTAAGAGCTTGAAATAAATTCAATTAAATCATGTTAAGTTCAATTCTTCTTTAGAACGAAATATAAGACTACTCCATAATAAAAATAGAAAACATTATAAAAAAGAAACTAATTTTTATTATGAAAGAGAAAGAAATTTAAAAACTAGAAATATTTTCTTTTACTAAACTGCTAAGCCAAAAGTAGAGATGTGATATCCCATAACAAGTAGCCACCCTTTATATAGAAGTGGAGATACAAGAATTCGAAGAGGGTATTCACAAATCGACATAGTCTAATTAATTATAATGCCCCTTCAAGTTTCCAACTCCTCGACTCCATTGAATACCTGAAATTGTAGCCATTGGGTGGGGCCAAGTGTCGTGACCATTCAATTCCAAAGCTTAATTTATTTATCTTTTTCTGCATTGAAATACCAAAATTAAGCATATCTAATAAAATATTAATTAACTAAAAAATAAAGTAAAATATCACTTAATTAATAATGTTTATACCCGGGAAGTACAAAATTACATTAAAAATATGGGTAAATATTGTATACTTTAAACACTTAACACTAGCTGGTCAATCGCTAAATAGATTAAACTACGCGTGTGATCTTCTACTAACCATCCGGTCTGTGTATGCCAATTGTGGGTCCATGGATGTACTATCGTGTTGTCTAAACACTCTGATCATTATGACTATCCCATCTGGAGGTCATACTATCATGCTTTCTAACCTATCCATGCACATCCTTATGAGACTATCACTAATAGTATCTGATCGTGTTATCTTGCAATATACATCTGACCCAAGGGTGTCAGGTCAAGACAATGGTTGCAAGAGAGCTCGTGAAATCAAATCCTATGCCATCTCATCAGAATAACCTCTATTTTCCTAACTCTCCTCTATTTTGCTAATCCCATTGTAGCTATGTCTTGCTCCTCAACTTTGACCTTACTAAGCTCTAACTAATCTACTTGGTCAGCCGATGAGCAATACACACACGGTGGTAATGCATATTTGGTTGGTGGTAATGCATCTCAGACGGCGGTTGTGCACCTTGGGTGGTTGTGCACCTCGGGTGGTTATGCAACTCGGTCGGTGGTTGTGCACTCGGTTGGCAGTTGTGCAACTCGGTCGGTAGTTGTGCACCTCGGTCGGTAGTTGTGCACTTAGTTGGTAATTGTGCAACTATGTCGGCAACAATACTATCTAGATGCTAAAAATCTGATTCTGATCATATACATTGTAAATCCACTACTGTCTCTAACATATCTTAGCTACTAACAACTCAGTTCAGGTTGTCCAACCATGCGTGTCTGATCTGAAGAGGTCCAAATCATGGTGGTGATACATACAATAGTGAACCTATGCTAAACCCATAGTGATCTCCTGAAATTTGGAGTGGCTACTTCTATCCGTATTGACCGGCTCTCAAACAGTGGTGCCTTATCTCTGGTGGAATTCTATCAAATATTAGATCTTGTAGGCAATGGTGGTCCTAATCTTTTCCTCATCATATCGAGAACTCTGCCTGGTGAAGAGAAGCCAAAAATACTAACAGTTGGTCATAACTAGTGGAAGAGGGGGATGCGGTGTGAAGTGCCCATTAGACTGTCTATCCACCTCGTTACTTATCCTCATTTATCACTATCTTCTGAAAGTAATCCATTTCAAGTCATTTGCACAACTCTCATATATGCTCCATGTACTTCAATGGCTTCATTAGCATAATCACAGCCTTCATCCTTAGGGATTTGTCTAAGGCACTTGTGGTCCATCTCATGTGCCAACTAACTTGCCAGTATCTCCATACTTCAAGCTCCTTCACACTATGTACACCATGTTCTATGGAAGCAGGACTAATATGGTGATATGCAAAAGACGAACACCTGGTCAACATCCAATTCAACCTCAACTTAATGAACATGTGGGCACCACACTCATCCAAATTTCTTATGCAATGGATAGAATTGGTGGGTCTCTAAACCCATCACGTCATTCCTGTCAGATTCCAGCTAACATCCAAATCTAGTATAAGATGAAGTCTTATACCTATTTTACCTCTGTTTGTACTACAACATGCCCTCCTTACATCTAACTGAGCAAACAACCTGATATCATGATAAAAATCCGTAAATGACCTGTCAGTTTAACTAAGGTCAATTTCACTTATTTTTTATCAAGCCTTGAATACACTATTATGCTTCTAACTTATGAAAAAAATCTACATGTAAAAAAATAAACAGAAACATACTCCCGAGCTTCGACCCAATTCTTTGTCCATATTCACTCTCCTCCAATCAAAACCTCTAGTGCCGTTTCCGATGACGGCGAGCTCCGGCGATAAGGGCGACTCCGACGACAAGCTAGGGCACTGGCAGGAGAAGGTGGAGATCGGAAGTGATGATCAATCCGATAGGCTTATATGGGCTCATTGGTCTAAAATGTATTGCTTTGGTCCCAATAGGTTAGGCTACGGGCTTATTGATAGATACAGGATCACGTAGGAACAGATTATAAGTATAATATTTTTGTATATGTACGTGAATCTTTTATTCATATTTTTGGTGTTGCACGGTTAACAGCCTTACTAGGTGTCACGGGCCGCTCTCTATGGGACAAAATTTTTCGCCCCAACAGCAAACCGCGCGGCGTATTTCACTCCCGAAACACCAGCCTCCCTTCAAAGTACGCAACAGAAACCCCACTACACGTGTAGCGGGACGATCTCTATAAGAGACACGAAGCCACTCCCCTGAGTTCCTGCAAATCACGATGCACGCCGAACTCGAATACCAGCACCCAAATTGCCCAGTGCACAATATCGTTCGGTACCGATAGATAATTCTCAAAACATCCACAATAGCAAACCAAGTAAGTAGTATGTAGCGACTCTGATCGATCACCCAATGTCGATCCTGACACCAATCCCCTGATCGGTATCGCAGCAAGTTCCCGGAATCAAAGAACGCCGCTAGTACCCAAAATCAGACGCCAACACCACAATTACGGAACCCCGGTTCCAACCTTGAATTAAACACAAAAACAAGGATACAACAATCACCCCTATGATCGCTTACACCATGGACATGCAAACCCCACGGTGTTCAACTCTTCCCCTGAAGAGTAGCGAGAACTAGAGCACCCACACTCACAATCGTCCTCCCAAATCACAACCCCGAGCAGCCACCCACGACCTACTCGTTTACATGCAAAACCCTCAACCAAGTAATGCAAACTAGGTTATGAGAAGAACTACGTCGTACCTCCAATCACAGCACCACGACCAGCAACTCTGTGCCGTCGAACTCGTGAAGAATCAACTCCCGGAATTGATCTGCAGCACTCCACGACTTTGCTTGATGAGGTTTCTCTCTTCTCCACAAGAAAGACCACGACGTTGCACCAAGACCCTTCTCGGCAGTCCCTCCTTTTTCTTTTTTTCCTCACGTCGGCTCCCTCCTTATAAAGGAGTATCCACGTTGTTAAAAATCAGTTCCAAGACAAGCTGTAATCCGAGCATAATCTTTTCCCAAAAGATTATCTCCAAGATCTTCCACGAACCTGGACTTCCTTGACGTCTCAATTCAATCCGGCCCTGGACATGCTTATCTCTGATTTCAGTTGCAATCTTATCTCCAAGATTCCGATCAAGATCAGCCCCATCTCTATCGGCAAACAAAGTCCAGCACTTGTAGTTAGTTACAACCACCACACGTCCAACCCCCTGGCTCGACCCAAGTCTTCGGCTCGACCAAAACCAGCAAACCTCGTGCACGTCCCAGACGCACCACCGATAACCCCTGCTACCGATAAATCACTAGTACCGATCAACTCCATCTATCGATCATGCTGGTGCAGCCAGACCCCTCGCTACCGATCACGACTCGATCACGGCTCGTGTGTGCTCGTTAGCCAAGTCTCGGTCATGCTCGGTTATGGCTCGATCATAAACCCCGCTAGCGCCCAATGCTCGAGCACGCTGCACCGATGTCTCGGCAGCGCTCGATCATGCTCGTTCACGCCAACTCCTCGCTAGCGCACGCTAGTGATCACACCCCAGCATCGAACCAGCGCACTCCCGGCACTCCTGTGATCCGCACGTAGCGATCAACCTCGAGTCCTCGTGCTCGGTTCTCGGCACCAATTCTCGATCATGATCCGACGCCCAAGTGCTCGGTCACCAGCACTTGTCTCGATCATCTTGAGGTTTATTTGGTCTCCGACCTGACTCATGCTCGGCACTTCGTTACCTGCAACTATAACACCGTGTTAGCCTCAACCAGTTGTTTCACCACTCGAATAGCCCCGTGCTACTCGTGTCGGACCCGGCATGCATGGGAACAACTGCCCAATCCCGCGCACCCGGCACGTCCTCGGACTAAGGCTGTAACAGCTCACCCCCACCAATGAGATCCGATGTCCTCATCGGAGGGTTAAGTCCTCCCTGGTACTTCTTGATTCTTCTCTCAAACTGCCACAAGTCCCTTGCTCGCTCCCAACTAGCTTCACTCCTCGGTTCGCCCTTCCACTTGATAAGATACTCAATCCCGGTGTTTGGTGCACCTTGCCTATGCGCCAAAATCTTCCCCACCTTCTTCACGTATTGCCGCCGGACAGTAGGTGGAGCTCTCCTTGGACGAGCTCTCCTCGGATCGACCACATCCTCATGGAATGGCTTGAGAAAGCTAACATGAAATACTGGGTGAAGTTGATACCTCTCCGGAAGCTTCAACTTGTAGGCCACGCTCCCGATCACCTTCTCCACCTCAAAAGGACCGTCATACCGCTGCACTAATCCCCTGTGCACCTCGGTACGTCTGATCTTCTTCCAGATCTGTGGTGTGAGTCTCAGCATTACTTTGTCCCCTACGCTGAATGATACCGGCCTTCTCCTCAAGTCGGCATATCTCTTCATTCTGCGTGTTGCTTTGGCTAGTGAATCCACCGCATCCTCATACAGCTCCTGCCTGTCTCGGGCAAACCTGTATGCTGCTGGACACTTCGCTCCGCGCCCTTGCAAAGCTACCTCCAGTGGTGTAAGAGGCTGGTAGCCTGTAGCAACCTCGAAAGGACTCAGTCCCGTTGCTGAGGAACGATGCAGATTATAACAAAACTGCGCCGCATCAAGAAGATCCAACCAGTTCCCCTGGCTGGCTGTGACGAAATGCCTCAAATACTCCTCGAGTAGAGCATTCGTCCTCTCAGTCTGCCCGTCAGACTGAGGATGATTAGCTGTAGAGAAGTTCAGCTTACTCCCTAGTAAACCAAACAAGCACGTCCAGAATCTCCCTGTGAACCTGGCGTCTCGATCACTCACTATATCTGCCGGTACTCCAAAGTACTTGACCACGTTCCTAAAGAACAGTTCAGCAGTCTTCTCGGCTGAGCATTTCTGTGGAGCTGCTGTAACTACGGCATACTTTGAGAATCGATCTACAACCACCATCACCGACGACATCCCCCTCACCTTGGGGAATCCGGACACAAAGTCCATCGAAACCGAACTCCACGGCCTCGTTGGTGTAGGTAGAGGCTGCAGCAAGCCTGCCTCTAGTCGTCTCTCCACCTTGTCTTGCTGGCAAACTAAGCAAGACCTGACGAAAGCTTCGATATCAGCCTTCATTCCCGGCCAATAATACGCCCTGGTCATTAGAGCGTACATCCTGTCTCTCCCAGGATGTCCTGCCCACTGGGTGTCGTGGGACTCCTCCATTAGCTTTCGCCGTAGTCTACCCGTAGGGATATAAAGCCGACCCCCACTGGCGTAAACCACTCCATCTTCAGTCCAATATTTTCGAATCAGCCCCTCACTGATCCTGTCGACCAGCTTCTTGTACTCTGGGTCGTCTCTTGCTAACTCCCGGACTTGCCCCATTATCTCAGTCTGAATTTCTGATATAGCTGCCACCACCTCCATGTTCTTTCGACTCAGGGCATCTGCCACCTGATTCGTCTTTCCCGGCTGGTGCAACCACTCGAAGTCGTACTCCGCCAGAAACTCTTGCCATCTCGCTTGTCTCGGGGATAGTTTCTTCTGGGTCTTGAAGAAAGTGTTAGCTACGTTATCCGTGATCACCACGAACTTGGATCCCAGCAAATACACTCGCCACACTCGAAGGCAATGTACCACTGCAAGCATCTCCTTCTCATGCGCTGAGTACCTCGTCTCAGCGTCCTTCAGCTTCCAACTCTCAAAAGCTATCGGATGCCCATCCTGCTGTAGTACTCCTCCGACTGCCTTGTCTGAAGCGTCTGTCACTACCTCAAACGGTCGACTGAAGTCCGGCAACTTCAGTATCGGCTCAGAAGATATAGCTGCTTTCAACTCATCAAAAGCTGCTTGGCATGAACCCGTCCACGCCCATGACTGTCCCTTCCTCAACAGATCAGTCAACGGTGACACTACATGGCTGTACCCATGTATGAACTTCCGGTAGTAGTTGGCCAAACCTAGGAAGCTTCTCACCTCTGTCACCTTCGTCGGTTCCGGCCACTCGGCAATGGCTCGGACCTTTGATTCCTCCATGCGCACCGACCCCTGACCAACTTTATGGCCGAGAAAACTAATTTCCTCCAGGCCGAACTCACACTTCTCTTTCTTCACAAAGAGTTGATGTTCCCTTAGGCGATCCATAACCTGCTTCAGGTGTCCACGGTGCTCCTCCATGGACTCACTATAAACAACTATATCATCCAGATACACAACCACAAACTTGTCGAGATAATCATGAAACACATCATTCATCAAGTTGCAGAAAGTAGCTGGCGCATTTGTCAACCCAAATGGCATCACAAGGAATTCAAAAGACCCATACCTTGTGACCATAGTTGTTTTTGACACATCCTCCGGCGCAATCCGGACTTGCCAGTATCCTGACCTCAGGTCCAGCTTAGTGAAGACCCGCGCTCCACTCAACCTGTCAAACAGATCAGCAATTAAAGGAACTGGGTACTTGTTCTTGATGGTCACCTTATTCAGTCCCCGATAGTCGACGCATAGTCTCATCGACCCGTCGTGCTTCTCCTGGAATAGAACTGGCGCCCCATACGGTGCAGTCGATGGCTGAATTTTCCCTGAATCCAGCAGCTCCCCCAGCTGGATTTTGAGTTCTGTGAGTTCTTTAGGCGACATCCTATATGGCGCCTTCGCTGGTGCTCTTGCCCCTGGCTCCAGCTCGATCCGGTGTTCGATCGTCCTTTTGGGAGGTAACCCGTCTGGCAATTCAGTTGGCATCACATCGGAATAGCCTTCCAACAGTTCCAACAGTTCGTCCGGCACCACCACCACGTGATCCGGCTGGACCTCTCTCATCACAGCAAGATAAGTCGAGGCTCCCCGCTTGCACCCCCGAGCCACTTGCATTGCCGACAAGTGCTCGCCACTAAAAGTGCGGTCCTCGACCCCAGAAGGCCTCCCACTGCCACAAACAAAGCTTGCACCCGCCGTGTTCATGATCAGTATACCTCCCAGGTGTGGAAAAACTCCCACTCCAGCAGTACTCATAAACGCATTGCCGAGGATCAAACCAAAGTCATCCATCTCGATGACCATGAGATCCACTCGGCCCTCGAATTCTCCCAGGTTCAGTCTGACACTTCTAGCAATGCCATCCACCTGCTTCGCCTGTGAGTTCACTGCCTTAATCTTACTTGTGTTGGTCCCGGTTTTCAGCCCCAGCTCCGTAGCCATCCCCTTGGAGACAAAACTATGGGTTGCCCCAGTGTCTATCAAGGCTGAAACCTTCCTCCCATTCACTACACACGGAACAAACATCAAATCAGCTCCCCCTGAAGCTGCTCTTCCAGCTCTCAATGCCCCGAGTATCTGAAGGGTAGATGCTCGAGCAGAAGGACCCGCATCCTCCTGGTCATGGTCTGCTTCGGCCACCAAGGCACTGAGCTTGCCCTTGGTCGGACACTCTCGAGCCAGATGCGGACCATTACACAGAAAACACCCGGACTTCTTCAGATCAGCTACCTTCCTGTCCTGAGTCCCTGCACTGAAGTTCTGAAACTTCTTCTTCGGTCTTCTGGAGGGCTTCCTCATGCCACCCCGCTGATTGCCCTGACCACCCTGGAGTTTCTTAGCCGGACCCACGTCTGTGTTGCTTGGCCCTGGCCTAATATCCACCAGTGCGTCGGCTGCCACCAAAGCTGCAGGTAAATCCTGTACCTTCTGCCTCTTTAGTTCTATCTGCGCCCAAGTCTGCAAACCATTGATAAAGTTGAATAACTTATCATCCTCCGACATATTCTTGATGTCGAGGAGACAAGAGCTGAAGTCTTTGACGTACTCCCTAACTGTTCCTGTCTGTCTCAACCGTTGCAATCGAGACCTCGCCACCCATGTAGTGTTGGTTGGAAAGAATTGCTCCCGAAGCTCCTTTTTTAGGAACTCCCAAGTCTCAATCCGGTGTCGACCAGCTGCTTCATCCTCTTCGGCGCGACATCTGTACCATAACTTGGCATCACCGGTCATAAACATACTGGCCATCGAAACCTGGCTATCTTCGGGAATCTTCGCAGCAGTGAAGTATTCCTGCATGTCCCAGATGAAATTCTCCAGGTCCTTGGCTGACCTGGTCCCCTCGAACTTCTTTGGCTCGGGCACCTTGAGCCTTCCTGGAACGGCTTCTTCTGCCACACGATCAGCAATTCCCTGCTGAGGCCGCGCTACCCACACTTGTTTGAGCAAAGCCACATCTGCGTGCATTTCCTCAACCGCAGCCCGGAGATCTCCCATCTCCGCCGTCTCACCTCGCACCTGGCTGGACTCGGCCCAAGTGGTAAACCGAGTGTTCAAGTCCCACAACCCTTCTGTCAGAGACTGCAATTTGTCGAAGACGGTGTGTCCATCTCCCTCACTGGTAGGCCCTCCTACCAGCACTTCCAGCCGTGCGACCCTCTCTCTGAGAGCATCAGTGGATCGAGTATCCATCTCACCGGTAAATGTGGAGAACCCTCCCCCGAAGGTTATAGTGCAACTTCTTCACAGGATGCTTCGTCGACCAGTTTTCACCGAAACTGGGCTCTGATACCTCTGTCACGGGCCGCTCTCTATGGGACAAAATTTTTCGCCCCAACAGCAAACCGCGCGGCGTATTTCACTCCCGAAACACCAGCCTCCCTTCAAAGTACGCAACAGAAACCCCACTACACGTGTAGCGGGACGATCTCTATAAGAGACACGAAGCCACTCCCCTGAGTTCCTGCAAATCACGATGCACGCCGAACTCGAATACCAGCACCCAAATTGCCCAGTGCACAATATCGTTCGGTACCGATAGATAATTCTCAAAACATCCACAATAGCAAACCAAGTAAGTAGTATGTAGCGACTCTGATCGATCACCCAATGTCGATCCTGACACCAATCCCCTGATCGGTATCGCAGCAAGTTCCCGGAATCAAAGAACGCCGCTAGTACCCAAAATCAGACGCCAACACCACAATTACGGAACCCCGGTTCCAACCTTGAATTAAACACAAAAACAAGGATACAGCAATCACCCCTATGATCGCTTACACCATGGACATGCAAACCCCACGGTGTTCAACTCTTCCCCTGAAGAGTAGCGAGAACTAGAGCACCCACACTCACAATCGTCCTCCCAAATCACAACCCCGAGCAGCCACCCACGACCTACTCGTTTACATGCAAAACCCTCAACCAAGTAATGCAAACTAGGTTATGAGAAGAACTACGTCGTACCTCCAATCACAGCACCACGACCAGCAACTCTATGCCGTCGAACTCGTGAAGAATCAACTCCCGGAATTGATCTGCAGCACTCCACGACTTTGCTTGATGAGGTTTCTCTCTTCTCCACAAGAAAGACCACGACGTTGCACCAAGACCCTTCTCGGCAGTCCCTCCTTTCTTCTTTTTTCCTCACGTCGGCTCCCTCCTTATAAAGGAGTATCCACGTTGTTAAAAATCAGTTCCAAGACAAGCTGTAATCCGAGCATAATCTTTTCCCAAAAGATTATCTCCAAGATCTTCCACGAACCTGGACTTCCTTGACGTCTCAATTCAATCCGGCCCTGGACATGCTTATCTCTGATTTCAGTTGCAATCTTATCTCCAAGATTCCGATCAAGATCAGCCCCATCTCTATCGGCAAACAAAGTCCAGCACTTGTAGTTAGTTACAACCACCACACGTCCAACCCCCTGGCTCGACCCAAGTCTTCGGCTCGACCAAAACCAGCAAACCTCGTGCACGTCCCAGACGCACCACCGATAACCCCTGCTACCGATAAATCACTAGTACCGATCAACTCCATCTATCGATCATGCTGGTGCAGCCAGACCCCTCGCTACCGATCACGACTCGATCACGGCTCGTGTGTGCTCGTTAGCCAAGTCTCGGTCATGCTCGGTTATGGCTCGATCATAAACCCCGCTAGCGCCCAATGCTCGAGCACGCTGCACCGATGTCTCGGCAGCGCTCGATCATGCTCGTTCACGCCAACTCCTCGCTAGCGCACGCTAGTGATCACACCCCAGCATCGAACCAGCGCACTCCCGGCACTCCCGTGATCCGCACGTAGCGATCAACCTCGAGTCCTCGTGCTCGGTTCTCGGCACCAATTCTCGATCATGATCCGACGCCCAAGTGCTCGGTCACCAGCACTTGTCTCGATCATCTTGAGGTTTATTTGGTCTCCGACCTGACTCATGCTCGGCACTTCGTTACCTGCAACTATAACACCGTGTTAGCCTCAACCAGTTGTTTCACCACTCGAATAGCCCCGTGCTACTCGTGTCGGACCCGGCATGCATGGGAACAACTGCCCAATCCCGCGCACCCGGCACGTCCTCGGACTAAGGCTGTAACACTAGGAATGGATAAACAAATCAAATAATTGTGATCTCCTTATTTATTTTCTAAGGGAAGAAGATCTTCCTTTCTCGTTCACACGGCTCCCTCCCAAGCTCTCAATTTCGCCGCCGATCACTCAATCAACCCCGAACAACTCCCAACCAAAAAGATCAAATCTTTACCATTTCCCTCCAATTCCAATTTGGCCATCCATGGTGGTCGGTAGGCAGCAGCGGCGGCCGGGGAAGGAGGAGCTGGTGGCGACCCTGCGCAAGTCGTGGTACCACCTGCGCCTCTCGGTGCGGCACCCGGCCAGGGTGCCGACCTGGGACGCCGTCGTGCTCACGGCGGCGAGCCCCGAGCAGGCGGCGCTCTACGACTGGCAGCTCCGGCGCGCGCGGCGGATGGGCCGCATTGCCGAGGGGACCGTCGCCATCGCCGTGCCCGACCCCGGCGGCGCCCGGATCGGGTCTGGCGCCGCCACGCTCAACGCCCTCGTCGCCCTCGCCAGGCACTACGCCGGCCGTGGGGGCTTGACGTCGCAGGTAGGTCTTCTTGTTGAGCTTTTTGCTTGGAATGGATTGAGAAAGCTTATCATTTTGATGTTGGAGTTGACATTTTGATGGTCGTCGCAGGAAAGTTGATCAGTTTTGTTGAAATAGATTGAGAAAGTTGATTGTAGTTGTAGGATGATTTCTAGAATTATTGTCTTGTAGAAGTAACAATTATCTTGTGAACTGTGATGTTTCATCAACTTTTCCATGAATCTTGGAGCTATTGTTTGAAGTTGTGATGAACAAGCCAAAAAAGTAAGTTTGAAATCTAGATTTTGAATCTAGTTAATCTATCTTAAGGAGTATGCGAGGGAACCGCAACAAGAAAGAAAAAGGATTTGTAGATTTAGTTATCTAGAACAGTTTTTGTGTTTCTCATTACATGTTCTGATTGAGAAAGTTGATATCGACGGTAGTAAGAAGAGTGCTTGAACAATTGCCTCGTTGGAGTAACTACTGGTGATGTATAATCAACCATTCCATCTTGGAAAGAGGGAAAATATGTTTGAAATCTAGATTTGATTAGGGTAGATGAATGTGGATTTGAAATCTAGCAACTCGACTGTAAGGGCTATATGATTGAGCAAGAATAATAAAAGTAATGAGTTACAGGATGGGAGTGGATTTGGAGTTGCAGTTCTAATAGGTCCGTTTTATGAATTTTTATTGTATGTCCTGATTGGGAAAGTTGATTTTGGTTGTAGGTTGGAAAATACTAGCAGATGGATGGGTGGGAGAATTATTTTCCTGCTGGAGGGCCATCTCGTAATTTATCAAATTTTCCATCTAGAGTTGATAATGGCAGATGTATGTGAATTTGCAATCTAGTAACTCTATCTTTAGGCTATATGAGGAATCCAAGAAAGAAAATTGACTTCACGATGGGAACGGATTTGAGGATCTAGTTTTCTAGATCAGGTTTTGGAGTTGCCATTAAATGCCCTGATAGCAGGTCAAAATTGATTCTCATGCAGCCTTGCTCTACACTTGCTTTTCAAATGAATCTATTGTAATTTTTGTTTTTACTTGCATTCGTTTTTTGCGGTTTTATTATTGTCAATTAGGGTATTATTAGGTGATTACCTGTTTTTTTCGTGGGTGCTTCATTTGTTTTACTGCACTGTGCCCCATTATTTGTAACACAGACCTTGTTTTTGGAAAATAAAAATGGAGCTTCTTGAGATAAATTTTAACTTATACTAGTTTGATCTAGTGAACATGTGGTGGGGCTGTTTGTTTCACTAGACAACAAACTAGTACCCACAATTGACTGTCTTATGATTGTTTCAAAAAATGTTTTAGATGATATGATGACTGAATTGTTTCTCATAAATTTGAACATGGAAGTAATAGAGAGTGAACAGTTGTTCTTGTATATGTTGATCGCATATTCATTATCTGCATCAATGCAGATGTAATTGCTTATTTTTGATACATGCAACCAGCTTAGCTTGGTACACTAACTTCTTGTTGAAAGAACTGGCTTTTATTGTGCTCAGGATTTGTATGCTATGAATGAAAGTGAGCAACCAGCGGAATTACAGGATGAACTTGGTAGTGAAGTACTTGTTTTGTCCATGCTAAAAATTTTGGCACAGAAACATATATTACTGCTCCATGCCGGGGGGACTCTAAACGAGTTCCTTGGGCTAATCCAATGGGAAAAATTTTCTTGCCACTTCCCTATTTGGCTGCGGATGATCCGGATGGACCAGTTCCATTACTTCTAGACCACATATTGGCAATATCATCTAATGCTAGAGGAGCGTTCAACAATGAAGGTTGCTTAAAGTGCTTCCTCTATTCATTTAAATGATACTTGTATCTAGTAAGTCAGGTGCTGACTATTGATAAAGTTTACTCCTTTCAACATGTCATTTTCTTGTTGTTCATGTACATTTTTTTAATGCAAGATTTACTTTATTGGCAGGTGGGATTTTGATTATGACAGGAGATGTTCTTCCCTGTTTTGATGCTTCAAAGTTGGTGCTTCCCGATGATTCCTCATGCATTATCACAGTCCCTATTACGCTAGACATTGCATCTAATCACGGTGTGATTGTTGCTTCAAAAATTGGAATTAATGATGGGTATTATTCCCTAAATTTGGTGGATAATCTTCTTCAGAAGCCTAGTCTTCTGGAGCTTCAGGAGCACCAGGCTATTGCCCATGATGGTAGAAGTTTGCTTGATACTGGAGTAATAGCTGCTAGAGGCAAAGCTTGGGAAGATGTTCTTAGGCTTGCAAGCTCAAGTAAAAAGATGATTTCAAAGTTAGTCTGCAACGGTGAAGAGGCAAGTATACACCATATGTTTGTTATACACACTATTTCATTGTAGCGTGTGCTAACAGTATTGTCCTCTTGAACTCTTGTTACCAAAGTGAGTGGGATATGGATATATTCTTGATGTGAGATTATGTTCTGTTTTGTGGATAAACAAAATTAGTCCTGAATGTTGATTGAAATCTTCATCATGTTGATGAAAGTATCGATCTCCTTGCTCTGATCACATCAATGTAAATTCCAGCACGAGGATGTCTTCCTTTTTTCTATTTTTGTTTTTGTTTTTGTTTTCTGATTATATCTTGTTAAAAGAGACTGAATGCATTAGATTATGACAGATCTGAAAGTTTATACTAGCTGACTTTCTTAATATAAGATGATCATGATATTTGCAATTTTGAAAAAACACTTATTTCTAGATTTCTTGTTTTCTTTCTGTTTCTTCTAGAATTAGATTTTTTTCTCCCCCATAACTAGAAATAGGCATTTGACTGCACTTGATGTTACAGTATATTCTACATAAACTGTTGTCCAAATTACATTTTCTTCTGGGCCAAGAAAGTGAAGCTCATTCTCTTTTTTATAGATGAGTTTATATGAAGATTTAGTAGCTGGATGGGTACCTGCTAAGCACAAGTGGTTGACATCTCGACCCTTGGGGAAAGAATTGGTTGATGGTTTGGGAAGTCAGAAATTGTTTAGTTACTGCTCTTGTAAGTTTCTCCACCATGACATTATTGTTTTCTAGTTCCAATTTGACCACTTTGCATGTAATAAACTTTTTGCTTTTGACAATAGAAAGTATTGGCTGAGGTCTTATCAGTGTTTTCTTGAAATCTATTGAACAGATGATTTATCATTCTTACATTTTGGGACATCTAGTGAAGTTCTTGATCACTTAAGTGGTCCTAATTCGGTGCTTGTGGGTCGAAGACACTTGTCTTCTTTACCAGCAACTACTGCTTGCGACATTGCAGCGACTGCTATTATTCTTTCAAGCAAAATTGCTTCTGGTGTTTCCGTTGGTGATGACTCTCTGATTTATGATTCCTCACTTTCTAATGGAATACAAATTGGATCAAGATCTGTTGTCATTGGAGTTGATATTGAGGGCAAGAAGTTGGAGGGCTCAAATGGTTACTCTGTTCCATTAGTACTACCAGATTGCCATTGTCTCTGGGAAGTTCCATTGGTAGATTGTAAGGAGAGAGTATTTATCTTCTGTGGATTGCATGATAATCCAAAAGATTCTTTCTTAAAGAAGGGTACTTTTTGTGGAAAGCCGTGGAACAAAGTTTTATATGATTTGAATATTTTAGAAAAGGAGTTGTGGAATTCTAGCAACACACAGGAATGGTGTCTTTGGAATGCTAAGATATTTCCTGTTGGATCTTCTAATGAGATGCTTCAGTTAGTTATGTGGCTAATTGGAATAAATAGAGATAATCCAGAGGATATGCACTCTTTGTGGCTAAAGTCAAGGCGAATCAGTCTGGAGGAGTTGCATAGATCAATAGATTTCCTTCAACTTTGCAGGGCATCTAGCTGTCACCAAGCGGATCTTGCAGCAGGAATTGTGAAGGCTTGTGTCAGCCACGGTCTTGTTGGACGTAATTTATCCCAGTTGTGTAAAGAAATCCTTCAGTTGGAACAATCCGGAAGTCAAATTTGCAGAGATTTTCTTGGTCTCTGTTCTAATCTTCTTCATCAGAATTCAGTTCTTCCACAAAGTAGGGCATACCAGGTTTATGCAGATCTTTACAGAGCTTGTGGGGATAATGAAACGGCCTGCAATATGGAGCAGGAAAAATGGACTGCTGTAGCTAATGAAACTTCATCAGCTGTGACATATGGTATTGAAGGTCTCTCTCTCTCTCCCTCCCTCCCTCCCTCCCTCCCACCCTCCCTACTGCCTCTTTGTTCAAACTTTATGTTGTTAATTCTTCTTTTTACCTGTTGCACGATTTCTGTACTAAAATCCATATGAGTTCATAACTGCTGGATAAACTATTACTAGTTTTGGATCAATGTGGCTTGAGAATTGTCATGTTTGTTTATTTGTTTAAATTTTAGTAATCCTTTCCTGATGTACTTTTGTTCCATAACATTCAGAACATCTACCATATTTTTCTAGTGGGGCCAATTCCGATGGCTATGATGGGACATTGAATTATCAGTTTATTCCAAAAACCGCAACAATAGAATTACCAGTTCGGGTAGATTTTGTTGGTGGTTGGAGTGACACTCCACCTTGGAGTTTGGAGCGGTCAGGCTGTGTCCTCAACATGGCAATATGCTTAAAAGGTTCCCTTCCAATTGGCGCTTCAATAGAGATGGTAGATACACCTGGAATTCTTATAGAGGATGATGCAGGAAATCAGTTGTTCATCAATGATCATCATTGTATAATTCCACCCTTCGATAAGGATGACAGCTTTCGGCTGGTCAAATCTGCTCTACTTGTAACTGGTATTGTTCGTGACAAGATCGTATCCTTCTCAGGTTTAAAGGTAAAGACATGGGCAAATGTCCCTCGTGGAAGTGGTTTGGGAACTTCGAGCATCTTAGCAGCAGCAGTTGTAAAAGGGCTTCTCCATTGGATGGAGGGTGATGAGAGCAATGAAAATATTGCGAGACTTGTTCTAGTCTTAGAGCAGGTTATGGGCACAGGTGGAGGGTGGCAAGATCAGATTGGGGGTTTGTACCCTGGAATCAAGTGTACCTCAAGTTTCCCTAGTAAACCGCTACGTCTACAAGTAAATGCTCTTGCTGCTTCATCTCAGCTGGTGTCCGAGTTGGAAAAGAGACTTCTTATTGTGTTCACAGGCCAAGTGGGTTATTTTTTTTACAGAACGTTTTGAAGAGTTTTTTATTTTCCACTGTTCTATTGATGTCTTTATACGAACAACCTGGCTTTTGCTAAGCTCATGCCTTATTTCTTCTGGAGAAGCATGTACATTCCTCATATGTTCCACCTCTTTCACATATGGTTTTTAACTGTTGTAGGTTCGCCTTGCAAATCAAGTTCTTCAAAAGGTGGTAACTAGATACTTACAACGAGATAATCTTCTCATCTCCAGTGTCAAGCGCCTAGCTGATCTTGCCAAGATTGGCCGGGAAGCACTAATGAATTCTGATTTAGATGAACTTGGGGAAATAATGCTGGAAGCTTGGCGACTTCATCAGGAGCTGGATCCATACTGCAGTAATGAATTTGTTGACAAGCTATTTTCTTTTGCTGCCCCTTTCTGCTGTGGTTATAAGCTTGTGGGTGCCGGTGGAGGTGGTTTTGCCTTGCTTCTCACCAAAGACGGTGATCATGCAAAAGATCTCAGAACCAGACTTGAAGAATCTCCTGACTTTCCAGTAGAAGTTTACGATTGGGCCATCTATTTGCATTAATATTCAAGTTTCAACACAAATTCCTTGATCATTATTTTCTCCACAATATCATATATTCATGGCGTGGTTGTATAGTAGGAGCAATAAGTTGCAGCGATATCATATGTACTTGAATTGCCCTAAAAAGGATGCGATTTTTTTTCAAAGAAAATCATTTGTTGAAAATCTGTTGAATCAGGAGACTACAGCCAAAAGATGAGGCCAAGATCCTATTTGGGCTCAAACTTGTCATAGTTTGTGCTCAAATTCAACTTGCTTGGACTTGTATTCTTTCTATTTAATTATGAAAGGAGTAGAAAGATTACATGAAATAGATGGCATGCAATGAGTAAAAATTTGGATAACTATTCCTCAAGATTCTTAAGCACCTCCTTCTCTTGCAGCATTAACATGCATGCACCACCATATTAATGAAAAAAATGTTAGCTGGGCTATATTGAACTCCAGTCCCCACATAGATTTACCTAATATTAGGTCCTTTTCAGAGGTACATATCACAAGTGGGTTGCCCATTAAATTTCTTCTTCTCCTTTGATAGAAAAAGTAGAGCAAGATGAAGATGACATCCACCAAGACCCTTTCCCTGTATAGCATAAGCTATACCACTTCCAACTTATCACTTATCTATCCATTTTGTTCTAACATTAGGTCATGAATGGGGGCATAGCTTTATCAAGTTTCACATTACAAAATGGGGGCAATCTCTACTTTAACCTAATCCTAGGACATTAAAGCTAGTCTTCCAAATGATGCAACAATTACAGAGGATCACAAGGTGTCAAAGATCAACCATCTACCACATTCCATATGAAGCCTTGACCACTTTTCACTGAGTCCTTTACAATAGTCAACCCAGATTCGATGTGACTAACCGAAAAGTTACAGGTTTAGCTCCAACTTACTAGTGCAGGGAACAATGCCCTACCCAGTTGCTTAAAGATCCTGTTGCCTTGAGCAAATGTTCCATCTTCTCCACCAAGTGTCCCTCTATTGTTTGCAAGCACCTTATTTAGGAATGTAGTATATCGAAGCAAAGAGAGTTTGTATAGAGGAAAACATGCCAAGGATCATCAAAAGAAAACGAATACAACTTAGCATATGACAAAGTTAGCTCACCCCATCCTTCCCAACACAAGGGTTAAAAAACATAGCCTTACATTTCAATGCATTCTGTCCAATCCCTTACACATTCCATTGACAATTTACCACTATCATAAAACACATACTCCAAACTAACCCAGTATTCCAACACAACTTAGTATCGGACACAAAATCAATCCCCCCTTTCCCATTTGAAGAAACTATGCATAGAAAAAGCTCAAGCAATTCAACACTCTAAAAGCTTTAAACTTCTGCTGTCCAGGAGATCATATTTATGCAACATTGATCCACCGTGATCAAGACCAGCCATGTAAGACTTTACTGGAAGACCAGTCATGGCAGGCATCGACCTGCTCTTGGTAGTTCCATACCAAGTTTTACATCCAATTTTTACAGTCCATCAGTTAAGCCTACTGGAAGTGGCACAGATGATTGTTGATATTTACTCAGCAATGGGCATTCACTCAGTCTCCAACTTGACAGAACTGCTATTGTTAGTCACAGTTTGCTGTAAAAGTTGGACTAAAGAAAGAAATATCTCCATTCTTGTAACTTCCCTGTTTGCCTGCAAAATGGCAGATTTTGAACCTCGAAGTTAGGGTAAACATAAACGGTTTGTAAGGTTTCTAGATCTACAAGTTAGTTGTAAATACCTCAACAACAAATCGTGCCCAGATCTTATCCTCACGGACTTCCATCAGTCCTTTCAATATGGTTAAACCAAATCCTCGAATTATATCAGCTATCTCAAGAAAGAATCCCCGTTCTTCACAAAGCATCTGCAAGGGTTGCAAAAACAGCCGTGGTATTTTTTCTTTTCAATAATAGAAGAACGGTCATCCAAATTTACTTCCCTCGATAAAAGATACAAGTTTTACCTCAACAAGCATCTGACCATGAGGGTTCAAATCCTCCACTTTGATTGGACAGACAATGGTCTGTCCTCCAACTTCAAATGCCCTTGTGCTCCCGCAGCTGTGGCCACTCATGTCTGTAGAGACAACACCAGTTTCTCCATCCATAATCTGCATATTGAAAGATTAAAAATTAGACCAAAGCCAAAGTTAGTTAAAAAGGTTTTGTCTATGCAATCACTACATAAAAGAAACTATAACATAAGCAACCGTATTTATTACCTTGGATTCATCAACCTGTTTAAGTTTATCAGCATATTTTGATACACTTTGAAGATATAGCATATGCTTTATAGTCCGGTCCAATAAGGAGTCAATGCTGCACTGTAAAATAAAAAGAAGTTTTATCCATCAAATTTGGAAAATATATAAAAAAAGGTATAAATATGAAAATGGAACTAGTTAATAATAATACCTTTGCACCATTTGGCACAATTTCTCGCAACTCTTTGACTCTATCTTGGATAAGCTGTCGATCTTTGGGCCTTGGTCGTGTACTTTCTCCAGGCCTAGCTCTTTTCCGAGCAACCTTTGAGGGTTCTTCCGTCCTTTTTGTCTGTACAGTCACACCACTCTCACTTTTCACACTGAAAGTGCTGTTTATCCAAGAGCTAACAAGTGATTTTGTGAGGCTATTCTTTGCAGTTCCATAAGGAGATTTTTCTGCACTGAATCCATGTGTCATTGTATCTAAACTTCCACTCAAACAAGAGTGACTCAACATCGGAACCTGGTTACTGTATCTTGAGGCGCTAGCAGTTCCTGAATTTGTAGAAATAGATGACATGTCATCTGAAATCTGATTGGTGGAGGAGTTAAGGTTCTGAACAACTGCATCTAATAATTGTTCATGACCAATCTCAGTAACAAAATCCTTGTCTATCATAGAAAATGGAGCCATTTCTAACTCTGAAATGCACTCTGAAACACTCGCTTGCAAACTTCTACTACTATTCTTTACTGGTACTACTATATCTTCTAAACTAGCAAACATGTCTTCGCCTGTAGGAAGCTGGATGGATGCATCAATTGAGCATTCTTTGGCACCAGAAACTGAAATGGTGGAAATTGATGAATCAATAGCAGATCTTTTAAAGTTGTGAGCTGTTGTTAATTCATTACTACCATCTTCAACCAAACCTTTAAGGGGGAGGGAGGCAGCACTCATTGGTGGCAACAGTTCCCCACTATGCTGACTGATCCAGCTACTGTTGGCTTTTCCTAGAGTTGAACTCGGCCATTGGTTCATAGTATTTAATATGTTTCCATAGAATGATTCATTGTTCTCCTTAGGTATGCCGAATGTAGCTGAAGTTTGTGGAGGTTCTGGCAGAGTTGGCGTATCATTGACACAGGCATTGCCAATAGGTAGCTGCCCATTAATAGAACCCAAGAATACATCCGAATTTTGAGCATTGGTCAATTTCTCATCCACAAACAATGTGGCATCTCCTTTCTCTGCTGCATTAACGTTTGATCGGCTTGTTAAACCAGAAACTCCATAAACATTTGTAGGCAGCAACAGGTTTGATGGTCTTTGTATATCCATCCTAGAAAGTTTCTGCTCCATCACACTCAGGGAAGAAAAACCATTACTTTTCATGCTTGAGGTTGTGCCAGGCAGCAAATTGTTAAAATGACCGGAACTGGACTGTGATCGCATCTGTGTTGAGTGCATTTCAGGTGATGCCAGTATTACTTGAGCTGATGCACAAGGTAAAGAACCATCATGGAGAAACCCTGATAAAAATGGATCATGCTGAAGGGCAAGTGAGGATAAAAATTGCTTTCTTGTATTCAACTCTTCAGGGGACTCTTCTGTAAAGGATTTGATGTCATAAAAATTAGGGTAGGCATTGTATGATGAGACTCCAGAAGTGAAAACCTCGTTTAATCCACCAAAGAAGCTGTTACAACTGTTCTCTACAGTCCCAGGTAGGAATGCTTCTGGTGAACTTTCCAACTGCCTGAACAGAGCTTTTGTGGAATTCACAAACTCCAAGTTTTCAGCAATCTGTCATGAAACAAATTGGAGGTCATCCTTTTTACAATATTCCTAGGTGGTAACCAGTCCGTGGGAACATGTAAATTTGTGTACGAATAATTGGGGTCTTTATGTAAATTTGTGTGCAAATATCTAGTCAACTAAATATTGTCAGATCTTTATACTCAACCTAATTTCTGGCATGAGGACCTTTCATAAGGCCACTAACGTTGACAGCTTGGATTATACAAAAAGTTCAAGAACTGTTTACATCACTGTCTACGTAGGTCCATTCACATCTTAATTCTGTAATTACTAACCTTTTGATCAGACCCAAACTGCAATACACTTTGTGATGATAATGGAACCAAAGCAACTGTCTGCAAAGAAAAGGTAAAAGATTAGCGTCTGCAAATTAGATTTAAAAACTAATAAATAAACACTACTTCACGCCAAATTATAGTAGCATAAAAACAGCTATAACCTTTATTCCAGCTGAAAATTGATGCTCCCATTCAGCAGTGTCCTGGATGATGCCAGGAAAATTCATCAAACCATCAGTAATGATTGTCAATTAACCTTAATATAATGAAAGTTCATCTCTGCCTCTTCACAGCACACCCAAAGAGAAAAAGAACAAGAAGAAGAAGAACAAGCAGCAGAAGAGAAGGAGATCAAGCCCCAGATATAATCAGACGAAAGATTACACTGTCAATGCATTTACTGTGCACACTATGCAAGGATAAGTACAAAATAAGCGTTCAATATGCTCATAGAGAGAGCTAAAGGGGAAACAGAGAGATCAAAGAGAAAACTCGTTTGTTTAGAAACGCAGGTTTATACCAGTTTAAAGAAAGTGCAAATACCTGAAATCCAACTTGGCATTGACCAAGCCCTACCAAGCTCGCTTCTTCGTAGTATGTATCTGAAAAACCCAACGGTGTTGTCCGCCAAAAGCAGCTTGCCCAATGATCCTAAACAATGTCCAACAGCAAACACATTATAAGTTAATAAATTACAATCAGTTATATTCCAATTATTTACGGACACAATCATGCAAATAACGAACTAGGAATATTCATAAAAATGGATAAGAAAAAATAATGAAGACTTAATAGGACTGTAAATTGTAATTTTCCTCCTAATTTGTTCATGAAATAGGGATTTGAATTAAACATTCAAAAAACTTCCTATTATTTTTAACTCAGTGGTACTGGAAAAAATGGTAAAACCAAGCACCACTTCCCCTTTGCTAAATATGGTATGAGTTGCACTCCCACTAAACAGATTTTATCCCGGAGCATTGGAAAATAACGCAATCTCATATTTATTTTCCTAAAATCTTGAATAAAAACGAACAAAAGAAGTAATATTCAGGGGGTTACTATAATTTAAGAAGCAGCCATACCCCTCTCCCACAACGTGGACTTGATGAAGCATCCTCTCAACCACAGGGCCTATTTTCTCTCCGAAATATACATCCTCAGGCATCAACAACCTAGAAATGCAAAGTATAAGAAGTTATGAGAGGCCCAAAATGGAGTGCTTAATTAGCTACTCAAATTTAACACCCAGACAAGCTAACAACAAATTTCGCTACCAAATCTCTGTTTAAGCTCTGATCCTTAAAGAACAGTTAGCTGCGAAATTATCACTTTGCAATACGGAGGAAACAAATGTGTTAATATGCTATTTCAAAAGGAAGAAGACACAAGAAAACTCAGAAGACGGCAAGCAGGGTTGACTAAGAAGCAGATCACAAAATCAAACTCATAAAAAGCTAGGAATTATAAGTTTGAGTAAGTAGAATCTTCATGCTTAAAAATAGATCGGCCCCAGTTGCAACTGAAGATGACATAAACTTATCATTTGAAAACTGCAACAGAAGTAAACTACAAAAAATCATTTTCATCTAGTAAACCACGATATGTCCCCCACATCTCAGCTCAAGCATCCACAATGGTCAAAACAACACCCGAAAAAAAAGAGAGAGAAGTAAGCTTCAATCAAAGTCAAATCAGTTGCTATGAACTCACATTTTAATACTCATCAGCAGAAAACAACCGAACATTAAACTAACAAACCTCAACCGACATAAGAACATTCAGCACAAGCAACCAAACCGACGGTAGCTAGAAAATGACAAACAAACTAACAACCAGTGCAATGAACAACACATACAGATCATGAACAATATATATATATATATATATATAGACACACACACAAAACACCGCCGACCATCAACTACAAAAAGATTAAAAAGAAAACAAAGTTCCAGGTCTTACATAGAATCCCTGCTCCTTATCTGCCAAAGGAGGCCGTACAACCATCCATGGCTGCAACAAAGCCCCCTCAGCACCTCCCTCACCTGCTGGAGCCCCATTTTTTCAACCTGCCCACCTCACAATAAATCAACAAGTCAACCCCAAACCAAGCCAGCAAGCTCCCTCTTAGCTCGCTCGGCAAGACCCCCTGCCGGCCTGCCGCCGCCCAAGCACCCCGTTCCGCTTCCTCGCCGGCTCAACCGACAAAAGATCACTCCTTTCCATCAACGGGCCGACCTCTACAAACCCCGGAGTCGCCGTCTCCCCCAATCTCCGCCAAAGACCCAATCTTCACCGTCGAAGCAGCGATCTTGCGCTGCCCGGCCCAGCCTGGAAGAAGCAGCTCCACCAGCTCAATGGGGGGTGAAGAAACGAAGCGAGAGAGCTAGTAGAAGGTGCTGTGGCAATGCCGGAGGGGAGGATGGAGGTTCGGCAGCGGAGGAGACGACGGCGACGGGGGTGGCTGGGAGCTGAGTGAGTAGAGACGACGGAGGGGGCGAGGGGTATTTAGTGGAAGTAAAACCATGATTGGAATCTTCCCCACTGGCCCCCCTTTTTACCGTCTATTGCCGGTCATTATCTTGTTATTCTTTTTTATTATTATTTTTACTTTTTTACTTTTTACCCTTTCTTTTTCTTCTTCTTCAATCTATTATTTTATTACTGTATTAATGTTATCTTATTCTCTAAAATTGATCTTTTTAGGATAAAATAAGTAATAGCATAATATCAAATTAACTTTCAATATAGATCCTAAACGACGGAGATTAAATTAAATTATTATTTTTTAAAATTTTGTTTGTGTTTTGGTTGGTTAAAAACTTAAATATATCACTTTTAATCATGGACTATTATCAAATTCTCCGTTTATATTTTTAAATAATTATAAAAGGAAATAATACTTGCCTTTGGATTGCATGTGGACTATGTATTCTTGTAAATTTAAAGTGAAGTTAGTCGGTTGAAATACCTTAAAATTTCTTTAGATGGAGTAATAAGAGGGTAGAAAAAACCCATCTTGATAATTTCAACGCTATATATTCAAATAAAGCAATTTTAAGAAGATTTTGCAATTTTTGATTGAGAACCTCCTTGGGTTCAAATATGGTGCTCTAATTATAAATAACCAATGTTAAACAAAACAAAATAAATTGTTCATAACTAGTAGAGTGTAATTGTTAATGATTGAAATACCTGTAAATCTGATGAAGGTGCCAATAGTGATGATATTTAATTGGATGGTAATTGAGCAGACAATATACAATGATGATTTGATTATTCCTAGTTAATTACAAAGTTGTTTCATTAGTGTGTCACTCTTTTCCACAAATAATCGGCAGGTGCAATTTACAATGGGCATGACACAACTGAGTTTTACTGTAGTCGGTAATCTTAATCTTGATTAAAATGTCAAATCAAAAACATACTATTTTTTTTTCTCAATCTCACCTTCAAATATCTTTATCTAGTTTGGTTGTCCCTCATAAACATTTTGTAATAAAATTATTTTTTTTGATGGAAGGAAAATATTATTTTGGATAAAAAATAAAAGTATGAATAGCTTTTTATTAGGGTATATAAGTTGAACTTAAACCGAGAAAAATAGCCCAGCTAATGTTGTTAGTCCGCCAAAAAATAAAATTGTGTCCCATTAAGGTGACCAAGAAATTGTGGTACAATGATGCCCATCATTTCTATTATGAAAATTTTAAACCTATACATATACCTGCATTTTTGTTGGATAAGCACAGATTTCATCATCCTCCTCATTGTTACTAGTGGCCAATATTGCACAGTGAAATATCATGTGGATACTGATATGAACTAATAATTTTAATGGAATGTTGTGTTACATTTAATTTGATGTTAAATTTTGCTTTTGTTAATTTTAAATAAAAACACTTTTCTTTATGCCTGAGTTGGGGGAAAGGATAGAGAGATCATCTTAAAAATGTGAAATTTACTACAAGTTTTGACACTCAAATAAATTAAAAGTCATATTAATATCATATGCTGTCTAGTAAACTAGTTTAAAGATTGAAAAAACCTACAAAAATCATTAAATTAATGCTATCCCCTACATATCTTAAAATCTAAAATTTTCATCTAGGTAGTAAAGATTGGGACCTTATAAAAAATCATGTTCAGAAGGCCTTCTTAATATTATGACTTTCTTTTATTGAATATATAATTCAATATTAAAGAATATTGTGCTTATAAACCTTGTAGACTATATTTCTTTTGATTTTTCTTTTGCATTATCATACACTAATGATCATGGGAAAAGCTATCAAGCCGAAGACAATTATTAAAGTTTTTTTATTTTTTAGACGTTGACCATTTCATAAAATTAATTATCGACATCTATACTCTTAAAAAACTACAAGTCATTGGTTGTTAGAAAACTACCCTAAATTTTGTCAAATGTTTTGTTAATATTCATGTGTATTATTTGCCAAGGGCTTGGACCTAAACCTTCCATAAGAAGGGGAGATTATGCACGCATCCAAGAAGGTATCAACTTTATCATTATATATAAACATCATACCCGATTGCCCATATTTGTTAATAGAAACATTATAATCATGATAATGTTTTTAATTGATTATAATGATGTGTTTAGCAAAATTGGAGGTGGACTTCGTATTTAGCGGCAAGTGGGCAATGACATGTCAAAACCACATACATCTCTTTGTAATATATATTATTGTCAACACAGTTTTTACTACTAGACAAATATCATTGTTTTAAGTAATTTTTTGATAAGTATTGTTTGACGTGTTTCAAAATATCCCAACATTAACAGTGTGGAATTTTTCTTTTTGAACTCATTTACGGTGTAGAATTGATATGCTAGACTAAAGCATAAATAAGGATTGTTTCAATTATTTTCAAAGCACTGTTAGGTAGCTAAATTGACACTTGTTTGAAAATGATAAGCAACATGTTCCCCAACTACTATTGATTTGTAGAATTGTAAATAAATAAAAAAAAGTGCATTATATATTAAAACTTATCAAACATCAACTACTAAAAATCACTTTGAAAAAATAAGGAAAATTTTCTATTTGATTTTTCACTAATCACAGAAAAGTGTATGATGTATGAAAGGAGTGCTCGTCTTCGAAGGGAGCCTTCACAATACCCTTTACTGCTAACTTATAATTTTTAGCGTGCATTAAATATCAGTGCTTTTTTTTTTTACTTTTGCCCTCAAATATTTTTTTATACTTTTATCCTCTCCTTTACAAAAAGTATTGATCTAAGGATTCTAAGTTTTAACTAAACATATTTAATTAAATATGTGTAAAATAAAATTTTAAAGTAAATGATAACTAATAGTAAGATATTAAAAATTTCTAATTATAATACAAGAATATTTATTATTAAAATATCAATTTATCATTTTAATCTATATAAGATGTAAATTAATATAATAAAGTAATGATTAATTACAAATACAAAATAAATGAGATGAATTAGAATTGGTCCTCACGACTTTGCAAGAAGCCTTAATTTACTTTTTGAAAGGAGGTTGATAACATGAAAATATTAACCATAGTTTGCATAAAATTTTTGTTTGGGATTAAACTTTAATTTATTTATTATATAGACGCCTAAAAACAAATAACATAGCCCCCACATCACACGGATTTCCAGCTAGCCTTATTTATAATGCCTACTTCTTCAATTCATGTAAAAAATTGATGATAACTATCAATGAAGTAAACATTCTCCACACCGAGAAAAGAATATAAAGTATATACCCATTTCTCTCTTAAATATGACAACCAAAAAAGTAAATTAATTAATAAGTTTTACTTCGAAGGTTACTCTTAACAATGACCGCTAATTAACGAGTAATAGGACCATCTACTTCAAGACGTCTTAGTATACAAAAACTATTTTCAGAAGGACGTAAATTATAGTCTCCCTTAACTAATAAACTTACGAAATTATATTTAAGTTCTTTGATGTAGGTATGGTTACCCTACTTGGAAAAGGCTGGACACCACCTCCAATGGGATTGTTTATTTTTTTAAAATAATAAACATAATTTAGTTAGGTTGGGTCATTTATTAATCCAACCTAATTTTCCACCCAAATAAAGTAGGAGTAGATAACTAATTAAATGAAAAAATTCAATATATGTTGTTGGTTACATGTAAGCTCCCTTTGGACCCATTAAAGAAAAATTATTTTGGGAAAATATCATAAATAACTATATTTCAAAATTTTCTTTTAAAAATAGTCAAATTTACAAAATTATATCAGAAATAGTTTTTTTTAATTTTCATATCAATTATAACTAAATTCTATTATTTTTAAATAATGACGAAAATACCCATAAGATTTATTTTTATTAATACCAAAATATATAATAGATAAAACTTATAATTTTTACTAACTTTATATATGAAAATAAAAATTAACTAATGAAATATTAAAAATATTATAAAACTATATTATTGATGAGCTAAAAAAAGCAACAAAAAAACATTTTAATGAATTTTGGACAATTAAAAAGAAAATTAAATTTTAGGCCATCACAAATAAAAAACTAAAATAAAAAAATATGTAATTTTAAATGTTCAAAATTTTAATTTGAAAATTGTCACATTTGATTAATAATTAAAACGTTTTTTTATCTAATATATATTTACTATGAATATTTTTTTAAAATGTAATATCATTCATTATATAAAACACAAAAAAATGTTTGAGAAATTTTAAAATTAAATTAAAGGTATTTATGTCAATAAAATAATTATTATAAATAAAATATTTTTAAAATATATTAATTGACTGCATGTGAAATAGAAATTTAAGATCTCACAATGTTTGATGTAAATTTAAAATTTTAATTTTTTATAATAAAAATTATTAAAACTTAATTATTTATAATATTTCCAGATTATCATTTAGACGCGGCTCATCATCACAAACCCTAGCATAGTTATTAAATTCCAAAAGCCACTTTAGCCCAATCGCTTTCCACATTGGGAGCCGAGACCCGAACCTGTCGGGACCCACAAGTGAACCGGTGGGGTTCGTAGGGAACCGGTGCTGACACGTGTCTGTACCCGGCAACCTCTAACTGTGGATCACTTCTCATATACCCAAAATTACCGTCCACAATGAGATTCAATGAATTACTAAAGCCACTCTTAAACTAATCCAAATAATTTATGGCATCAACCTCATTAATTGAAAGATTTCAAATGACTCCCTGAGTTTTTTGATATTCACTCCTTTATCGCATTCCAAGAACGATGCCTTCAAACTTTTACCCCTTAATTGCTCCAATTTTAATTGTTAGGAGAGAAAATTCTTGAAAGGTTACGCAACCCCTAATACTTTTATTGAATTTATTTCAAGATAAACAAAATCAGCTACCTGTTTAGAATTCCGACTCTAAAAAAATTATTTCGTGCTCTGCTGTCTAACTTAGGTTAAAATCAATGCTATATTAGCACGATGGATTTTTTTTGAAAAAAAGCAGAAATAAATACAAATATGTGTGTGTGTTATTTGTCTTCTATCTTGTTACTACATAAAATAATACACAATGATCCATTTGTACAAACTCTAAATCTTAAATCCCGGCCCGAGGAAGTTCATCCTCAGCGGAAGTTGATAATTTGACCTAGTTAAAGTTCCTAATTTATTATAATCTCTGTATTCTGGGGTTACATTGGGTGTGAAAAATTCAGAGAGCAATGAATATGTAAACCTGGAGCAATCAAATCCTAGCCCTTGAGCACCTGAAAGGCTGCGGTTGCTAATGCATCTCAAGAGACCAGGGCCACTAGATTGATTGGCTCCAAATTCCAAATTGGCAGGAGGGTCAGTTTTGATACTTCATATGACAACTGAGCACTATGACTATGACAAATCAGATGCTCCTCAGTACTGGGCCCACTCTAACACCGTAGAGACTAAGTTGATTCTTATGTTTTCATATTATTTTATCACCTGAAAATCCAACTCCAGAAACCCTAACTCCATTGGTTATGTTTATTATTCTTGGACAGTACCGGATATATAAGTAGGTAAATGACAAGCACAAATAATTTTTTAGGCTAAGTTTTTTATTTTTATAATTTAGAGTCTTATATACACAAGTTACAGCTATATATATATATATATATATATATATATATATATAGCCTATGTGAATTGTACTTTTTATTTTGACTAATTTAGTAAATCTCATTACTCAAAATTATATAGATAAATAATAAAATAAATAATAAAATTAATTATAAATTTCCAACCCAATATATTATTTTTAACACTTTTATCTTAATTATCAAAATAATTGTAATAAAAATTAATTTTAAAATATCTATTAATAAGTGTATTTTTTAAAAACATAAAAATATGTTATAATGACATAAAAAAAAGATAAAATTTTATTAACTTCTCAATTATGTGTTTTATTTTTAATACATATAAATATTATTTTGTGGGACCTATTAAAAATATTTAAATTAGATGTGTAACTCGTATAATTTATATGAGGCGTAGCTCCCCTTAATTTTTAGCTGTAATTTATTTTCATTTTAAAAACAATTTAGATACCGATGCTCACATATGGTAAACAAAAATGTCAAAGAATACATTTCCATCAACCAACAATGCGTGATTGACCACCTCCAACGATAAGGCAATTTCTTGTCCAAAATTTTGTGGAAATTACGGTTTTCTTCGACACCACCTGCCTTCGCCGGATTTGCTTGATATCAGTATCATTTTTTTATCTAATCACGTTAGCCACAAAAAACGACTAAGAAAGAAATTAAATTCTTCATTTTTCACCTCCAAGAGCTTTTAAACAGTGGTATACTTGCTATGATGAATAGGATACATACAAGGTCCATTATTGAAATTGATTCAATATGAATGAATAAATATTCTATCAAACAACTGTATAATGAATATAAAGGGAGGCTTTTTGCCTTCAATTGACTAACCATTTGACTCATGAAATAATGAAAATGTGCCTCATTGTTGACTTAATAAAAAGGAAAAGATTCTGAAATCATAAGGGATGATCTAAGAGGGCACTGTGGCAAACTGTGTATGTGGGGACATTTTCCTCCATGCCTTCTTCTCAACGCAACAAAGGATGGGTGTGTGAGCATGGGAGCTCCAGCTATTAGGGTTTGTACAGGCATCCAAGGCCATGCCCTACAACTTTGGGGGCACCCTTCATCATTCCTCATGATTGAGGAAAGGGATAGTGTTAACACTTTGAAACCCACAAGGTATATACACATTATAAACTTTGAGCTAGCTTTTCCCTTCAAAATATATATATATTTGTGAAAAAAATCTTTTGAGTATGAGAATCTTGACTCAAGGACTGTGTATCAGCCTTCAAATCTTTTCTTTGTGGGCTTCATGCCTAAACCTTTCTGATTTTTCATCAAGTAAAAGCGGCATTTAAAAGACAAATCCATGTCTCCCTGCAGATCATACCCACTGGCCAACATAAAAATTAAGAAATTGTTTATACATGAGGAATTAGTGCTCAATGGCCAGATCTTATTCGACGGCAGGCCCCGGGGACGATGGAGGGCGGCGATTGGCCGGAGACGAAAAGCAGGTTGATATGTCATCATCATTGGTACTCTTGCAGGTTAATTATTTGGGAGACCCCACGATAATTGTGCTTTGTATTTAGCTAATCCTACCAGCTTTGGGAGGCTTATGATTGGGTGTCCACTTGTGACTAAGTACTCTCTCTCTCTTTGTTTTTTAACCTCCCTTTATGTTGCAGCTTGAAGGATGATAACATATGTTCATGGATGTGGCCTCATGCCACAGCCTGCTTTTGAGCAAACTAGTGGGGTTGGTAAAGCTGTATCAAACAGGGTAAAAGGACTGTGACAAAAGAGCAAAGCCTGGCCCTCCACCACCTCACACATACAAAGTTGCTTGCAATATTCTCAACACCAAAATCCCTCTTCCTTGATATTTGCATAGGATGGTCCATAATTTTGTCTCCTCTTGGACTTTGCCACTGTTTCCCTTCATCATGCCTCCTCATACCCAAGTCAATGACACGAAAACTCATCTTTGCCATCTTCATCAGAAGGGAACATCAAGTAAAAGACACACTGCTTACGACGTTGCTTTCATTTCTTTTGTCTTAATTCAATACAGCAGTTGAAAGTTAGAATTTGAAGAGATCTTGTCCTAAGAGGGATGGCAATGGTGGAATGGTCCAGATTTAGGAAGATTATTATTATGATGTTTTATGTATTAGGCTTGGGAGAAAGATATAATTTGGAGCACAAAAGTGTTTTGCCTTTCAAATGGCATTCTCTAACAAAGATTATTAATTAATTCCATTTTCAAATTAAACTGGATTACAGTGTAACCAAAAGCAGTACTTTAGAGACTAATGGCATGTGAGTTTGGTTGCTCAACAAAGTGACAATGCTATAATTCATGTTGTCTCTTCCATGGGGATAAGAGTCATTTAGTTACTCAATGTGCTATATTCCCCTTATTATTGTCTATTTGCATGTGAAACCAAAAGTTGTCCACCCTTAATAAATCGGGCTGGTGTCAAGAAAGACATTTAAAATCGCTGGTAAATCGATTTTTTTTTAAAGGAAATCGATGTCAGGCTAATGTATATTCGGCACATTCTGTGGCTTGTAGGTAAGTAGCTAGGGGTAGACAAATCATGGATTGGCTAACATATTAATTCTTAATGGGTATTATAATGACATATGATTAGTTGATAAGACATTGTGCTAAGGTGTCGATTAAGGATATAGAAACTGATCTAAAGTCTAAAAATGGTGGACAAAATGTTGAGAGAATGTATCACTTTATCCTGCACAAAAGCAGTAACGTTCAAAAAGTGGAAGATGATAGGATGGTCAATTGGAAATCTGATGTTGTCACTCGTCTTGCATAGCTTCGTAGCCTCTTAATCTCTTAATTACTTCATTAAATGTTGATCTATGACCTAGATTTCAATCTGCATGACGTTGCATCGCCGAAAACTTTAATTAACGATTATAACACTATTTATCTAAATAAAAAAGTGGTGATTATTATATCAAGAAGCCTTGGCTAAAAGTTTCCCATCAAAATCCCAAATTAGGTTTCTATTTATTAAATGTGAATGTGTGCTCTATTCATGCCTTCTCAAGTAAAATTGGTTATATAGTTTAAAATCTTGGGACTTGTCTGTCTCTCAACAGGCTATGAAGTGAAGTCGACTTGGAGTCAACTTGAGGCCAACTATTAATTGGAATCATTTATGTTCTATTTTTTTATCAATTCGGTGAATAAAAGGTTAAATAAAATTATTATATATTGCTTTCATTGATATTTGAAATTAATAAACATATAATTTACATTATTTTAGAATATTAATTTAATTAATAGAACTAAAATGAAAATAATATACTTTAATAGCTTGTATTCTTTAACTTGTGGTGCAATTGATGGAGTCAATCATAAAATCTTTTATTAGAAAGTCATTCGTTGAATTTGACTTGGGGAACATAAATAAAATTTCACTTGCAAATCAGTTTTTTGATTGAAAAAAGAATTTTTAAAATTTAAAACTATGATAGATTCTAATAATTAAAGCTAAAATTACAAAAAAAAAGTTTCTAATGCAATTCAAACTAGTTAGTAGCTAATTAGAGCTATTTCTCACTAATAAAAGAGAGCTAGGTACAGTCATATAATGATTTAAATCAAATTAATACCCAGCGATTTAATGTATTATTATTCACATGTCAAAAACTAAAATTAAAATAATTTCTCCATAAATGTTAGCCAGCTACTTGATTGATATGTATACCCATAAGCAAAGAGCTCATGAAAGAAATAATCGAGGCTTGTTTGTACTTTGTAAGAGTAACCACAGACACAAGCTTTTGATTGGTCACCATCATGCCACCAAATAAATGGACTCTAATAGTATATAACTTTTGTATGTCCGTATATTGATGGTCACTCAAACTTTGACATTTAGTATTGTTTATGATTTGGGTTCGAATTTGTTTGATATATTATATCTAAAAATATTCAGATCAAATATGGATTTGTGGTGTTCCGATCGACCCATATCCGATGCGAATAAGTGATATTTTATAAAATTATATTTTAAAATATTTAAAAATAATAATAATTATTTTTATTTTTATTATATTTTTATAATGAAATTTATATTATTTATGTTATTTTAGTCAATCGGATTGAATACGAGTTATGTGGATTCACGTCGGATACATGTTATACGGATTCAAATCAGATACAAATATGATAAATAAAATGAATATAATCTTTGGATTCAAGTCATATTTGGGTTCAAATTTTTAAATTCAGGTTTTAATATCCAATCCATATTCGACCTGAACACATCACTATCAATGATTAAACTTTGATGCAAAAGTGCGAATAAATTAGTTTTAAACATACATAGACATAAATCATAATACACATGCATGTACAATTGCAGGCAAACTTAAACCATTGCCCATGTGCATGTACAAACTATTGTGTCCATCACATTGAAACAGTGCGTAATAGCTCATTAATCGAATGCTCTTGCATCGTACTCTAACCGAAAAAAGGCTAAATAATTTATGGCTAATTTGCAACGCATAATTAATTGTTAACATGATTTTTTTAAGGACTTATAAGGATATAATATTGGACTTGGAAGACGCAAATTATAATCCTAGCTATATTATATCGACTACAAACTTTACATATAGGTTATTCATGAATGTTCATGAAAACGAGAGTTGTGTCGTGACTGGGATTTAGAGAGCTAGCATATAACATCTTATAAGGTCAAGGTTTCTCCCATTTCCAAATTATTAGAGGAGTCATCAGGAATCTTTTTTTGCAGGCTATGACATAAAACAAAGAGCAAAAGCTGACTGCTCCACTCTCTGGAGCGCAACCCATTTAGAGACGATGAACCCATGCCCAGGAGATGACAAGTTTTTAAGCTGGGTAGATTGAAAAGTGAGTGCCTACTCAATTATACATCTGGGACTTTGCAAACCCTACCCCACAAGCCATCAGCCTCTCCCAAAACCTACTACATTCAGTACTCCACTGGGCACCATGTTTTACTATCCCACTGTGCATGGAGAGTTGAAGCTGCTTGGTCCAAGTTGCTGTGAGGCACTCTAAACTAGAAAAGCCAATATGTGTAATGTCTATTATGCATCAAAAGGAAAGGTGCAATATCTATAGATTCAATTCTGCAGTTATAACAATTATTGGTGGCTACTAAACCAAAGGTTTATATCAAAACCTGGGTTAAAGTGGTTGGCAGCACAGATAGATGTATAAACCTTAGTTGAGAGATTCCAATTGTTCACCGTTGTGCTAGTGTTCTTTTAACTACTTTTGGAGTTAGTACCACAAGAGTCTAATTTCTTAAACAAAATCGAGTACCATTTTTCTTCAAAATGGAATTTTTTGTCATATATGATGAAATGGGCATTAAGATTATGATAGATTCGTGTTCATGTGTTCCCCCACCCACTTAAAAAAAATGGTGGCTGACATGATAATTGAAGGAATATGACTAAGCAAAACATGAGATGGTGGCAGCCATTGAAGTTGAATAGACTTCAACAAGATCATATGTATGTCTCAACCTCATCAACTTGCCTTTTAATTCAGTCATATCCTAATTAAGACCCAATTTGATTATTGAAGTGAGCAACTCATGCAATATTGTCATATACAAGTAATGGATTGTCTCAATAATACAATACCTTTCTTACTTAATTGCACAATCTTTGTACTTAGCCGGTACATTTTTCATGCCACTTGTTCTTACCTGACAAGAGTGTGAAATTAACCTAAAAAATAATCACAATTAATTTGATACGTATTTGCACCAGCACTTCAACTTTTGTTTTTTTCTTTTAACAAGTACTACTACTCCAACTTTGAACTCTAATTCCAAGTATTCCCATTGCGATCATGTTGCCTTTCCAAATATGAGCATAACAATACCTCGTGCAAAAAAAAAGGTACCCAAGAACACGCCAACTAAAAAAAGAAGGTGAAGCACAAAAGCCGGTCAGTACGTCCAAGAAAACCAACAGTAAAAAGTGTAAAAAAGAAAAAGGGAAAAAAGGTTATTTATTCACATGATTCAATTCTTTTTACTCAATCCTTTTAGCCCTTCCTCACTACCAACAGCATTTAAGAGCATTTATTGGCTAAAAAATGCATTTAAATGCCCCAATCATGAACCAGCGGTCCGGTCCAACAGTTTCGGGACCCGGTCCCGCCCGACCAAAATCATTCCCCGGTCAGAGAATGCCTGCTCCGAAATACGCGCGGTTCGATCCTCGCCCCCCGAAAACGTTGGTTGGACCCACTTCGATGACGTGGCCACGTGCTGGGGGCCCTAGTTTCGCAGCCTCGAACTTCGGGAGAAGTGACAGCGTGGGGCCCTGGGTCTAAGGAATGTCGGTAATAAGGGGGCAGCGGGCCGGACCGGGGTCAGCTTTTTCGGGAGGCTTTGGTAATCGAGTGAGCGACCCGAGGGGGCCCATGGGAGAGTGGGGACCATGTGGCGAAAATGATGAGCGCGAGGACCCACGTGATAGGGGCCGTGTGGAGTAATGCGGTGGATGACGTCACTTTGGGGCAGGTCTGAAAAAGCTGCTGACCCGGACCGGATCGGTCCCCTCCCACCTATAATTGGGTTGGCGCTTCTTTTTGGTTGTGGGCCTTTTTCTTTTGCTGGTGGGTTGGGCTTTGGAGTGAGGCAGTTGGAAACTTAGGGATTGGCATGCCGTCCAATTTTTCATTTGTTAGCGACAATGTCTCCTTTATTTATTTATTTATTTATTTATTTATTTATTTATTTGAAAACAAAGTGGTTCTTGTAACTCATCCAATACTGGCTTTAAACTTTGATAAAGGATAAGGTTGTCATGAAAAAATTGATTCTAAGTTCGGATAAAAGAGAAGGGTTGACATTGAAAATAGCGTTGACGGTCAAAATTTTGACATTTATTATAATCACATAAATCATAGATCATATATTCATAATCCCTTCCTCCTTTTTGAAATAAGATGTAAGAAAAAAACAAGTAAAGTTCGTCTTTAATCAAACCATAGTTTTTTTAATGGCCCTCTAATTCATTTTGTTTATTTTTCATGAATAAATCCTTTATGGTTAAAAAATATGGGTGTAATAGTGTATCAACGAATTGTGGAACCATATTATATCAAGCCTTATGATTTTGGATCTGTTTTAAATGTAGTGATGGCGGTGCCAATTCTTGCTTGTGTGATGTAGAAATATCCAATTGTTTTTATTGTTAGTCAAAGAATCACTTATATTTTTTAAAAAGATCACTTTCACCCCTGCTACTAGATAGTATTAATTAAATATCAATTATTTTTTAATATGTGTGGTTGAAAATGCTCACATCTTCAATATGTTTCATTATGATGATGTGGCCGATTTAGCCACATCATCCAAAGGGACTAAATGGAGCCCTTCTCTCCTTGCTTTCTCAATCTCCAGCCAAATAATTAATTAATCCTGGTTGAGTGATGTATTTGATGCATGAAATGTTCAATTTGTTTAAGTAGGCCAAATCAATTGTATCTCCACATATGTAGCTGATAATCCTGCTTAGACAATGGCAACAATCTATATATATATATATAGAAAAGAGAGAGAGGGAGGGTTGGCTGGGGCTCTGAATCTGGACCGTTAAATCATAAAAAAGGTTTAAAATTAACAAATCTTTAAAAAAATACCTGCCCCTCTTCACTAGCCTCCTCCTCCCCTGCCATCACAGTTGTCGTGCCTTCTCCTCGGCCATCTAATTCCAATCTTTGGAGCCTTATTCCACATCTAATTCCACTCTTTACCAGTAAATGGTAAGATGCGTTCCTCTTTTTCTTTTGTTTTTTTACGAGGCCATCCCCTTACATACCCCCACCCCCTCCCAACTCATACACCCACCCTTGAAAACCCAACTTTCAACCCAATCTGTAGATCTTATGGCCACTGCAATGTGGGCCAAAATCTATGCCCTATTTGTGCCACACTAAATGCACTCTTTTAAAGCAACATAATTCTACTTTACTATTATGGTTGGCAGAAATGTTGAGTAACATATATAAACTCTTACTAATAAAATTGTGATTGAATAAAAAATAGGATATTGGTCAATTAAAAAATACAAAAAAATAGAAGTATCAAATTATGTTATTATTATTATGATTTATCTTCATATCAACCCTTATATAAAAACGCTAACATATTTTTTTACTCTTACAACGTTTCATCTTTTCTTACGTTGTAGTTAATTCTGAGTGTGTAATAATTTTACGAAACTCTTAGTACGTACTTAATTTAGAATTATTATTATTATTATTAGTAAGAAAGTGTTAGACTATAATTCTACCTAAATTAGAAAATTTTAAAATATTAATAAATTTTAATATACTTATAATTATACTATTAAATTAAAGTTTGTTACTTAATAATATATAACTAATTAAGATTGTTATAGATTTTATATACATGTTTATTTATATATTATTAAAAAACTTAGAGTATAATTCTATTCCAATTAAAAATCTTTAAAAAAATTAAATTCTATTTACTTATTATAATTAGAATTACTTTAACATTTGGATTCAACTATATTTTTTGTTAAAATTAAATAAATATTCATTATTTTATTTAAAAATAATATAGTAATAATTTTGAAATTAATTTGGTCTATTATTAATACATATATTATTAATAAGTCAGAATTTATCTCTGATATAAAGTGTATATATCTACTAGCTTGTCTAAAACAAGAGGGGGAGCTTCTAAATAATAGTGAAAATATAATTCAAGTGTTATATATAGTCAGCCCATATGTGATGTTTTTCACCCAAGCCCATATGTAGAGTTGGGCCGGCCTTGATTTGTCTTTAACCTGCCCATTTGCCAAGTTCAATCTCGGCTTGGTTGCTAATCATGCAAGTAATTGATGGGTAAATTCACTGCACATACCTTAATAACCATCTCGTTAATTCTTATTAAAATTTTATTTTATTTTTGATAAAAAGACATAAAATAGCACTAACAAACACCCTATTAACTCATTAAACAAAAAGAAGAAGAAGAGTTCTTTGAATTTCCAAGCCTTTGACATCCACAGCTTTAAACGTCAGTAGAATTTTTTATTTTTATTTTATTTATTTTCAAAGCAGAGTTCTCGACATCTTTGGTCATGTTCAGCTTTCAATCTTCAAATCTTAATTAGACGATTTCAATGGACGATTTGAATAAGGGGTATGAATAATTCGATGACTAGGCTTGCACGCTAGTTTGGATGGGGAATATTCAACAAACAACTTGCACAAAATTATGCGGCCGACGTGCGCCGACTTTGTTCACCGTTTGACTCTTGTGGTTTGCATGCCATCGTTACGTGTGCATGCATGATTCTGCAAAATAATGGATGTAGCCGGGCTTAGGGTGGGATGAGCTTGGCCGACCGA